>JANHGL010022743.1:67712-81196 GCA_024611195.1 Ceyx melanurus | reverse complement strand
AAATTACAATATTATTTTAGGGCTTTAATTTTCACCCCCTTTTTGTTGCTGTTGTGACATCTGATGAAGTGATTGGAATCATGAAAGCAAAATGAGCTGCCCCAGCACGAGCCCAAAGACATCTGCCATTTGTTTCCCCATCAAATGCTGCCACTTCCCAGTGGCTAATGGGATTTCTTTCTGCCTGACAGGCAGTCATGCTGATGAACACAATGGTGCTTGTCCTGCTGAGTCCTGCTTTTTCTGCTTCTCTCTCATCTGTCTCAGGAGAGGGTGTTTGAAGGCCTTACACAATTCTTCCTCAGCCCTTCCTCCCTGAAGAGCAATACTTTGTGATTCAAACTGACCACCCTTCCCAGCCCTGCAGTTGAGTTTTTCCTCTGCTCCCTCAACCCTCATGTTCCTTTTTGCATCTCTGCTGCCTTTTCTGATGCCAACTACCTGGTGCCAACCAGTTGAGGCCCTAGGCCAGCCTCTGGCCAACCTTACTGAGTCAGTTCCCTTTGTTTTAGTTCAGGGAAAAGCCCAACAAGTGGAAATTTGGGCATCACATCCCTTGCTTGCTTGGCTGGGGATGCTGGGTGGGTGGCTTTGCTCAGGACATCTTGCTCCTTGTTGGCTCCAGCTGGGCTCTTGTTATTTAGCAGCACAATTTTTATTCAGAAAAATGGAATAATCCATGAAGAGAGAGAAAAATAGAATAAAGAAATGCATTCAACAGTTCCCTGAGCAGGGCTTGGTCTCCTCATTATAGCTCAGCAGCAAAAATTCCTGTGAACAGATGAAAGTTGAGGCAATAAGGTAAAAAAAAACAGAGAGGGTGACCTTATATCTGTGGAATTTCTTCTGTCACAGAGCAAGAGGTAAGATCACAAATATTTGCTGCTACCTGGGTTCTCAGTGGGTTTTTTTTGGTGGAGATTTTGGGATGGGTTTATCTGGGGGGGTGTTTTTTTTCCCAGCTGGGAAGGGAAGCCAATGCTGCCATCATCTTTCATCCTAGGATGCTGATCATTTGGGAATGCAGGATTTCTCCACGTGCCTCAGACCTGTTCTGCTGCAGCCTCCTGATGCTGCCCCTGGATGCAAATACTGGTGTTGAACCTAATTTTGCTTTGGAGTTCATAGTTCCTATGTGCCAGAGGAAATCCATGTGATCATTTCATACAAAAGTCCTGTGAATCCAAGGAAAACCCTGAGCTCTTGCCTGCCTTTTGCTGCCATTCATTTCCATTTATTCAGCCATCAAATTAGCACCTTGTTAAATCCCAGAGGCTCTCCAGAGGATCCAAGACCACCTGAAAAATCCCATTTTAAAAAAATGTAAAAAAAACCAAAACATCTTTTTCCTCCAGGAAAGAGGGGATGGGAGCCAGGGGAAAAAGCAAAGCTCAGTGGTTGATATATTGGATATATTTGGCTGCTGCTGAGCCTGCTTGAACAGCAACCAAGCAAAAGGCATCAGTTTGGGGATAGAAATGTAGCTGCAGGAAAACAATTGACCCATTGGGCTAAATAAAGATTTCTGGGTGCTGTTTGAAATCATGATTAGAATGAATGGCTTTAAAATGCCACTTTAATTCATCAAACCAGTTTGTTCTGTGTGCTCAATTCTTTTGAGCCCTTTCCTAGTGACTGCTTTTGTGTCTGTAGGAAAGCTGGGACAAGGTTTACAGCAGCACCTGAGTGACTGAAGAGTATTTTAGATAGATCCTGGTCTTCCCATCCCTGAAATAACACAGGGCCTCTGGGAAATTGTATTTGTAGGCACTTGATTTTCAGGAGGCTGGTAAAAGATTGACTAGAAGATGTAGGAAAGCATCAGACTAACCAACCATGAGAACTGCACTTTGTTTTCATTTGTATAACTCTTTTTAATTCCCTAGCTGGAAGAAGGAGAGAGCTGGTTCCCAGTTCCTGAGCTGATGGGGCTGTGTTAATGTGTTGTTAATCAAGCTGCATGCTCTGCTGGAGCTGCTCTCTTCTCTCCTAGGAGAGCAGGGATAAAACTGCTTCCACTGAGCTGAATTTCCATCTGGCTGCAGAGACCAGAGCCATCCCTGTGTTGTTCTGCTTGCAGAGCAGAAAAGCCATGGAAAAAAAAAAAAAAGCCATTTCCAAGGGATTTTGGAAACACACACAGCTCCTGATCAGCAAAGAGAAAAATGTCAAGTTGAAGGATGGGCACGAGGAATCTTTTCTGTGCCTGGGAATGACTTTCACCTCTTCCCTGCTCCATTAAGAGCTGTCCCTGCAGACCAGGGAGCACTCTCTGGGCTTCCCTTACAGTTGGGGTTTATTCTGCCAATTGCCTGCTATTGTCAACTAATTGGAGTGGAAATGAGGGATGAAAGCCATGTTCCCGGGCTGCCAAGTCTCCTCGCTTGGCAGCAGGGTGGGTGATGCTGGTAATTGTTACCAGAAGTGTAATTGCTCTGGGCTCTGCCTCCCATTTCAACAGAGCAGCCTGGGATTCTTCCTCTGAGACACCCAACACCTCCCTTCCCTGCTCCTCTCTGCTGGAGGAGGGCTCAAGAAGCAAATCCCAGCTGGTGCTTGTGCCAGGGAGCACCCAGGCTGGGTGCCAGGCTGCTACCTCACTCCCTGCAGAGCACCAACCTGCTCTGCCCACCCCCAAAGCCACCCATGTGTGGGTCTGGGGACACAATGCCATGGAGGCTTTGGCTGCAAGTTGCTGTTTTCACCCTGTTTTATTCATTGCAGCCATGGCATGGAGCAGATAACCAGCTTTGTGAGCCCTGTGTGGTCACCAGCATCCTCTGGATTGACTGAATATTTGCACAGAGCCTTAAGGAGTGAGCAGGGGGCTGGGGGGGAGGACAGGAGGCAGCTGTTGCACACTGCTGCTTTCCACATTCACTGCTCCAGAACAGAGCAGGGATTGTTATCTCCTGTGCTTTTTGGGCCCCATTCCACAAAGCCAAGCCAACCACGTAGATTTTTCCCACAGTGGTGGTTGAAAATCCAGTCAATTTGAGGTATCTTGGCTTCTTTTGATGTGGGGAAATCCAAAGAATTAATACATTATAATGGCACTGCTTGGTGCTTAAGGAGTGCTTTCCATCTTCAAAGTGTGCTCTGTGAGCAGCATTTCATTATTTATACTGTTAATTATATTAGTACTAGGAAGGAAAAAGCCTCTTAAATTGTCATTGATAAAAGTACACCCTTAACAGGCTAGGAATTCACTTCTTAAGTTGTAGCAGATAATTTGTCCACTGAGGTGCAGTGCCTTGGAGAAGATACAGGGTGGATTTGCAGCAGTTCTTTCAGTCTCCAGCAAAAAAACACTTGCTTTTTGCTTCAAGCAGAAGCTTTAAAACATCATTTTCAGCCTCCCATCCCAAAGGAATTTGAAGTGGCTCATAGCCAGAGTTTTGCTCAGGTGGCTGTGGCTGTGCCATTTGGACAGGCTGAAAAAAAAAAAGAAACCCACCACCTTTCCCTGGAGACATCAGTGAACTCAGTTATCACCAGACTTGGCAAATCTGAGTTTGCTCCAGAGCCAGGAATCTCAGGCTAAATATTGAGCTGCCAAGAGCTGAACATGGGAACTGCTTGGAAAACTCTCCTAGCCCAAACCATCAGGTAGCACTTTCCTGCCCATTCAGCAGACTGAGAGTTCTTCAAACCTCTGTGGAGATGCATCAGTTTGCACCTGAATAGCTGGCAAGTGGAAAGCACTGGTGTGTGCAGATGCTTCCAAGAGGCTGCTGGATTTAGGAGCTGGCAATAGTAAAACAAGGCAGGGAGGAGACCCAGGAGAGGGGTTTCTTGACTTGGCTGCTTCTCTGGGGTGCTCTTTGGTGTCAAGATGGGCACGAGTCAGCCTGGGGGAGTCAAGAGAAAGAAGGCTTTGTTTGCCAAGCATCCTCCTGAAAGTAATGAGTCCCAGGTGGCTGCTGGGACCCTGGAGAAGCTGGTGGGAGGGAAGGAGAAGCCTGGCAAGCATCCCAGGCAGAGGGTGAGTGCCCAAGCTGCCTTATGAAAGCATGATGTCAGCGTGGGATCGTGACCTTGGTGAGGAGGGGATGGAAAAGGGGTCAAGCAGGGGTGGTGAAAGCCCTTGTGAATTAGCTGGGGGTGTTCCAGTTGGGTGCACCACTATATCCAGCTCCCCAGCTATTCCCACATCTGGTGGATATTCTGCTCGCTCAGTCCCCTCGGGGATGTTTTGGAATCAGGGTGGTTTAGCCTGTTGGAACCTGGCCTTGCATCCCACCTTTCCCAGAGGTGGGACTTCCCAGAGATGCTCTTGAGGTTACTGGAGGTTGTGTCCCACCAGTTGCCTTGCTGCTGGTGTTGATGGTTGGCAGTGTGTGGCCACATCTTGGAAGCTGTTGAAGGAATAGTGCCCAAGTTTGGCTTCGGGATGGATCTGTTGAAGGCTTCAGTCTGCCAGTGTGTCCATACTGAGCTGTTGGGGCCACTTGCTGTTGTGTCTAATCAACCCCTGATGTTTATTTGCAGAATAACACATCTTGGAAGCCAGATTCTTGCCAAGACTGCCACTGCCATAGCAATGTTGTCACCTGTGAGCCTACCCTCTGCAAAGACCCCCGGTGTGACTTCCAGAAGGTAAGCAAGGGGCTGCAGCTGCCCCCAAACCAGCTGATTCATTCAGGGTGCTGGGAGAAACAGCAGCTCTCTCTGGAGTTCCTGCACCATGCTCCAGCCCAAGGCTTGGTGTTGGAACAGCTTGCCCTCCAAGGAAAACCCTGACCTGGGTTTGGACCTCCCAGTGTGAGCCCAGCTTCCAGTTAACCTTCCCCCAAAGGTGGAGCTGGGTCTCCCTCAAACATGCAGATGGATGCTTTCTGCTCTGATGAGCAACAACAGAGCTGAGACTGTCTGTCTGTCCGTTCCTCCTGTCTTCTGATGCTTGCTGAGCTTTCATTGTCTCCTGTTTATCTCTCTCTGTCTGAGCCTTCATTAATGGTTACAGCTAATTGGCCACGGAATTGGTCTTGTCTTAGCATCTGGACTGCTGGGGTAGCACGCATGGGTGACAAGGAAAATGAGTGTTTTCAAGAGGCACTGCCAATATAATTACATGGCTTTATGAAGCAGGTTCAAATGTTTTCCAATATGACAACATTAAGGAGGAAATAATCTGGATTCGTCCTGCTTTGCCCCATTATTGTCACTGTACATTGATTTAAGCCAGACTGGGGTTTTAAAGAGGAGAGAAATCAAAAGCAAGAGAGCTGCCTTGGCACACCTAATAGCAAGTGGGCTGGAGGAGATGATGTTCCATTTAAAACTGGGCTAAATGAAAAGGTGGAGGCTGTAAAGCTCCTAATGAAACAGATTTCTAGTGCAAAATGAATCTGTTTGACTCCCTGACCCTGGGTAATCTTCCAGACAAAGAGTTTCAGTGTTCAGGAAAGGGCTGGCCATTTAAATGGTGAAAAAGACCAACAGGAGTGATGTTGATCAACATGGCATCTTCATGGTTTATTTTCACAAAAGTAAGAGTGTTTTTCTTCTGAGCAGGACTCCCTTAGATGTTTCCTTTCCAAGTGGAAAGGAGGGAGTAGGTCTCCTGAGAAGCATCTTGCCAATATTTGGAAGAAGGTGAACAGCAAGTGCTCTGTCACCTCTCAACAAAATCAATGACATATTTCACTTAATATATTTGCTTTCTAAACTAGGAGTGCTGGCTCCAGCAAGCTTCCATGTCTTTCCCTTCCTCCACTGCTCATGGGATTCTTTATCTTTTATTTTTTTAGGGAGAAGTGCTCCAAATAGCCCCCAACAAGTGCTGCCCTGAGTGTGCCTCCCAAGCTGAAGGGTTCTGCCAGCACCAAGGCCAGATGCACAGTGTGAGTGTCCCTGGGCAGTTGCATGCTCTGTGGTTCATGGGAGAAGGGTGGTTCATTGGGAGAATTAATTAGTTCATCATAGTTCTGTCACTAAAATAAGAGGCTTTGCAAGCAGGGGATGTGCTGCTGACCAGCCCCATGTCCTGCTTGGCTTGAGGGGAGGAAGTTTCCCATTTATTAACTCACTTGGCTCTTTCTGGGGATGATCCAGACAATGGAATAATGTTGGGAGGGAGCAAAGCATGATGAACTTGATGTATTAGCTATCCTGGAAAGGCTTTGCTCTCAGCAGCCATCTCTGCTGGTGGAGATTGATGGCTGCTGTGTGACCTAGGTTGGATGTTTTGTAATCCTGAATGACACAAGAAGCAGGTTCCAGGACCTGCTTTCACCCAGTGGGGCTGAAAGGCCAAAATAATAATAATGTGTCTGCAGATAAGAAAGAAATAGAGATTCCTGGCTAGTATTAATGAATCATGTTGAACAATAGCCAAGCAAATGGTCCCAATGGTCCAAATCTTAAGAACAATTTGAATTTGAGTACCTCTGATTCATGCTGGTGATGCTCTGATTTTGAGTTCCTCTAAGAGAAAACACCTTTGAATGTAGAGCTGTCCCTGCAGACACTGTGCAGCTGCATTGACAAGTGTGTTTTCTCTGCCTTGCATGTCCTGCTCTGCAGCATGGCACTCAGTGGGCTGCCTCTGGATGCATCCACTGCTCCTGCTCCCATGGGAAGGTGGACTGCACCTCCACAGCCTGCCCAGCCCTCCCCTGTGGACCAGGGGAGCTGCAGTACACCACTCAGGGATCCTGCTGTCCCACGTGTGTGGGTCATGGTGGTGAGTATGGCCCAGGTTCCTTGGTAGGTCACCAGGCATCTCCTTTTTAGTCCCAAATCCAGCAAGTTTTTCTCTTCTTGTTCAGTTCTGTTGGGAAGATGCTGGTGTCACGTGGCCCTTAATTCTCTTTCTGGCCTGATACCATCATGACATTTGTCATGGCTTCACTCACAGGCTGAGAGGAGTGATAAGCTTAAAGCAGCAAGCAGATGTGCCTGAGATGGCCTTATTTTAGAGATTAAAATCTGGAAAAAAAAAGAGATACAGGTATTGCCTGTGTCCTGAGGGTACCTTTGGCCCTCAGAGACTTGCTCTGCAAGTTCCAGAAGTGCCTGAGCTTGTTTTCCTGTCTTTTAGAGCCTTGCTCCTTTGATGGACACCTGTTCCAGGATGGTGAGGACTGGCACTTTGGTCCCTGCTCCAAATGCATCTGCAGGGATGGGGAGATTCAGTGCTTCACAGCTTCCTGCCAGCCTCTGCTGTGCAGCCAGGTAGGGGCATGAGGATCTACCCCTGGCAAGGTCCATTTCTCTTGCAGACACAGGATTTAGCAGGTGGATCTTCTGTGTGCTAACTGAGCAGTGTGGAGAAGGGAATTTTCACCAGTGGAATTGATGTGGAGAGATGATGAAATCTGTCCTTATACACACTCTATTTGTCTCTTCTCTCCCCACCATTTCTTACTCTTATCATCTGTTTGCTGGCTAATTAAGCACAAATATCATCTAAGGAAACTGCATTTTTATACCTTTTTTTATACTAAAAAAATATGTAGGATTGGTTGGGAAATGTTTTCATTTCTGTGAAAAAAGCACCAGGTTTTTCCTGAGAATTTATCTTCACAAACTGCAGTGATTGGTTTACAGCTGAAAAGTTTGGGATGTAAGCTTTTAGAACTCTAGAAATATAATCAAAAGTGGCCAAGTGAAGGTGAAATTCCCATTTTTGACTTAGGTTTAGGATCACCAGAGAGCTTCAGCAGAAATAAGAGTCCCAAAGTGCTGTTCCTTACCTGTGCTTGTGTTCAGAAACCAGCACAACCAGTAAGATGTGTTAGGCTCCCTGGTTTCCTCCAGCTGGGAAAACTGGGATATTTTCCACTGCTCTTTGGATTTCTTTCCCTTGTCCCAGTTTTCCTGGGCACCTGCTGGGTCCTTTCCAGCAGCTAAGGAAAGGCAGGTACCAGCTCCCCAGAAATCCCTCTTTCTGACCTCAGCTTTATGTTTTAGGGGCTGTTGTTTCCCAAACATATTTTTAATCTGCTAACACACTGAATCCAGAAGCCACCTTGAAACCTCCCTGCCCTTTAGCACCAAGAAAAAACCAAAGCAGTGGGATAAACTTTTTTCCCTGTTGATGCTGACCCAGATTTCTGTTACTGGCCCAGATCTTTGTGCAATTAGCACTTCTTTTTTTCCTGGAAAGAAGGAAAGCCCAGCTGATTCTGTGCATGCAAATAGTGTTTTGCTTTGTCCTGAGATACTCGATTAGTGTTGGCTAAGTACAGCTCATTAAAACAAATTTACACCCTCTTTAAATTCCCCCTTTGGAGGGGGGGACGTTACCTGCTGAGGTTTAATCAGCTAATCATTAGGATTTAATTTGTGGAAATGGAAGCCACTGTGTGGTTGCTGTGAAGTATCTGAGAATAACTGGCTAATGCAGCAGAAAGCCAATTCTGAAGGTGTTCCAGCTATTTCCTATCTGGGGATGAGCAAGGATCCTGTTCTGCTCTCAATCCTCATGCCAGCCTGTTCCAGTGGGATTTAAACCAGGCAGGGAAAAGCTGAAATGAGGGTAAACAGGTTTGAAGGGTAACTGAAGACCTGCACAGACAGTTATGCTGCATGGATTTAACCCAAAAGGTGCTTTGCCTGTGGAAGTCACACAGGTAGAGCCTCCAAAGGTGGGAAAAGGACAAGAAGCTCTTGCTCATCTCCTGCTTTAGTGTGATTCTCCAGCTTTTTGTCTCTGTAGGCTGTCCCAAGACACTGGAGCCACAGTGAAGCCCAGGGGTGACTGTGGGTTATCAAACAGATAGCAAATGCCTGCAATTCCAAGTGATGCTGCTGAGCTCCCAGGTCAGCTGCTCATGCTCTTAGTTGGCTTTTCTCTCCTGCTTTCTCTTTAGGACGAAGTGATGGTGATGCCTCCTGGAAAGTGCTGCCCAGAATGTGTTCCAAAGCCCTGCTCTGTGTCAGGAAGAGTGTACCAGGTAACCTTGGATGAGCCACACCAAAAGGCACTTCTGCACAAGCCCTGGCACATCTCTCCTTCCTCCCCAGCTTCTGACTTTCTGCCAGCTCTGATAGCTCAGTACAGCCATTAGTTGGTTGGGTTTTTTTTCTTCCTGGAAAGCCAGAAGAGTTGAAAGAAATTAGGATTAGATAAGAATTTGCTGGCAAGCAGAAAGGAAGTTTGCAGGGTGAAGCAGATGGGGTACTTTCTTTCCACACTTTTTTTTTTCTGAAGGAGGAAAGCAGAAAGCACTGGTGAAGGTCAAAGTATTTACAGATTTCACTGTATTATCAAGAATTAATGCATTATATAATGAATGAATGCAGGGGGGATTTTCTGTTCATAATTATTTTTTGCTAATAATAGTATTTAAGACCCCCTCAGTGTCACTAGCTTGCAGTTACTGAGGAGTACACACCACAGCATCATCTGGACCTCACACCTCTTCTTCCTGTTTACTGATCACTTAGACAAAAGACCTGTAAAAGAAGTGTTTGTTACCAGATCCAGACCTGCAGAAGGAGCCCTCATATTCCCTAAACTTTCTGGGAAGAATCCAGGCATTTACTCAACTCTTTAACAATCCTCTTTTCCAACAGCACGGCCAACAGTGGAAACAAAACCCCTGCACTGCCTGTGTGTGTGACAGAGGAGAAGTCAGATGTCAGAGAGAGACCTGTGGCCCCCTTACCTGTGACAAGGTAGCTCAGAGTGCTCCCCCTCCCTCCCCTGGTGCCCATGCCAGTGGGTGGATCCTCACCATCCTTCCTGGCACCTGCCCATGTTTTGCAGGGGGAGAGCAGAGCCCGGCGCTCTGGGAAGTGCTGTGAGGAGTGTGTGGCTGCCAGGGGCTCCTGCCTGCACCATGGCACCCTCAGGTACCACGGGGAGATGTGGAATGCCACCCACTGTGACTTCTGCATCTGTGAGGAAGGGCAAGTGGCTTGCCAGGAAGCTGAGTGTGCCAAAGTGGAGTGTGCCAAGGTGAGAGAGGTTGTCTGCTTTCAACACGTAGCCATCAAATGGTTTGTTTTCCTTCCAACTGGCATCTTGAGATGCTCAAAAGAACCTGCCCCTCTCTCAGGGCTTGTTCTGGGCAATTACCTGGAAAACTCTTCATGGGAAAGGAGGGGAAGCTTGGGATTTTTCATCCAACTTTGCCTGCCTTGTGAATGGGTCACCCATTTAGCTTGGACTCACTCCACCCCCCGTTGTCTGCCTGTTGTAACTGAGGGTCAGACACCCAGGGGTTTTGGTGACCCCCTGGGAGCTGAATGTGAGGAGAGATGCACAGCTCAGAGACACCTAAAAGCTAAAGAAATATCCCTTTTATCCTCATTCTGTCCAGTACAGCAGTAGGATCTGGAAGTTGGTGTTCCACTTTCCCCCCTTTTTTTTTCCCCCTGTGTGCTTCATGTGGAAGTGAGGCTGGTGAGGCTTTATTCCCAGTGCTGTTCAGTCTAAAATTAACCCCCCCACCTCCCCCTCAGGTTATGTTATATTTGCTCTATATTGGCTGTGAAAAATGGGTTAGATGGGGTCAGTGCATCACAAAAATCCACTGCACGTTGCCTTTCTGCAGTGGGATGAGCCTGCCACAGTGTTTGTCACTGTCTCTACTTGAATTCTTTTAATTCAATAGCTGCTTTAGACCTACCACTCCAGTATGTTGGTGAAGAGGAGGGAAGGAATTGCAGCCTTCTGAGGTTTTTCTCTCAGTGGCAATGATGATCAGGCAGCAATGCTGTGTCTGGGAACAAAAGCATGCAGTTGTTCATCTGAGATTGTGCTTTTCCAAGTGCAAAAAAGTGAGGGAGCCTGCTGCTTTTCTGACCTTAAACTGCACACAGGGGTTGTGCTGGGTGGAAAGTCAGGACTGCCATAAAACCTGGTGCACTTGCATCTGTTTCAGCCCAGCTTCCTTGGTGCTCATGGCTGTAAATTGGATCATTTCCACTAACGATAATGGCTCGCTGTCATGGCTCAGTAGGGAGTATTATTTAATATTCATGCTCCTATCTTGGGCACTGACAAAGAACCCATTATTCAGAAAAGCCAGGGGATGTTTTACACAGCAGCAGCTGGGGATGTGAAGGTGGAAGGCTCAGAAGCAGGGGGTTCAAAAGCCTGCAGGGTTTTGCAAACCAAACTCCAAAGTCACCACCCTGGCCAAAAACCCGAGGATCTAAAGCACTGATGTTATTTGTCAGAGTAAGAACCACTAAAATTTGGAATTGAATGAAATGTGAGAGTGACAGACACTGGAAGGGGCTGCCCAGGGGGGTTGTGGAGTCTCCTTCTCTGGAGACACTCCAGACCTACCTGGATCTATTCCTATGTGATCTGGTCTAGGTGACCCTGCTCTGGCAGGGGGGTTGGACTAGATGATCTTTTGAGGTCCTTTCCAGCCTCTGACATTCAATGATTCTATGAAACATGACTTCTAGGAGGGCAGGAGGAGGAAGAATCTCCTCTGTAGTAGACAAGTTCTCTGGTCCCACCAGATACAAGAGATTTGCCTGAGGATTTCTTTTCCTGTGTGGCTTCCCTTAAGGTAAAGCTTCCTCAAGCCCTAGTTTCCCTCAATGACTCAAGGTGTGTGTTAATTAATTGCAATGTAATATTTACCTGCAAAGTGAGTGGAATCTTTTCTTTCTCCTTTGCTTTTTCCTTTGTGAGTCACGGGTCTGTTTTTCAGGCACCTGCATCACTAAATCAGAGCTGCTGTGCAGCTTGGAGCATTTGGATTCATCTCTTCATTAAGGCACTATTAATTTTCTGGTCACATCATCCTGTTTAAAGCATAATGAGGCCACAGATAGGAACTGCAATGAACTGGGGGATTGAAGGTTGTGGATGGTGCATGTGGATGGAGGTGTTTGAGAGACTGCTTAAAACATTTTTTCCCCACCTCCCAGCCCATCTCTGCCTTTCAATGTTCTCAAGCTGCAATGGGATGGCTCTCTCTTCAGCAAAACCACAAGTTACCTGGCAGAGCCTCTCCCTTTTCTGCCTCTGGCAGAGCAGTGTGGCTGCATTTTTAGAGCTGGGTGAGCCCTGTGCCATGGCTGCTTTTTCCCATCTACCACACAGGTGTGGGTGGGAGAGTGCATGGTACCCAGTACTGACCTGACATCCAACCACTGCTAATGGCCTTTTCAGGTCATAATTTCATAACAACAGTGTGTAGAAGCAGAGGGAGAGGGATTTAGGCTGTGTGTGGTCCTTGCTGACTAAGAACCCACTGGTTTCTCCTCCCTCACCTATTGCAGGAGGGTTGCCAGAGCTTGGCCTGCCTTTGTTCTTCTGCCTTGATGAAAATGGCAGTGATCAGGAAACCAAAAGTGTTTTCTCTTGAGCTGTGTCCTGGTTCCCTAGCACAGAGCCTTCCTCTTTACTAAACACCCCACGTGGTCACAGAAAGTTGTGATGAATTAGGGCCCTTCATTCCCTTCTCCTGCTGCTAATTTCTTCTCTTCAAGCTGAAGTTAAAGGCTGAGTGGATTCTGGGAAGCTGCACAGTGGTAGCAAAGAACAGCCTTTTTCCATCTGGGATAAATAGAGCATGTGCTTTGGAAGTCTCAGGGGGGGAAAGAAGCAGAACATTCCAAGTGAAGGTGTAAGATCCCCAAGAAAAATGCTGCATTCCCATTCTCTGTGCTTGCAGTGGATTATACTGGGGGCAGGGGGGTCTTTCCCTGTGGGGTTTGGGGATGAGGCAGCTGCCTTATCACTGAGTTCCCTGCTCTTTCCTGAGGTTTGTTGTGCAGCTGCAGGATCCACTAAGCCCATTTCTCAAACTACCTCCAGAGATGAAGCAGGGGAGAGAGAAGATAAGGTGAAATGAGATATTGAAGATTGCATTCCAGGGCAAGAGCTGTTCTGCCTCCACATTCCACCGTGGTGGTGCTGCTGATTCCATTTCAATTGCTGCAACCTTGCTCTTTGCAGGGTGAAGAATTAATTCACTTAGATGGCAAGTGCTGCCCAGAATGTGTTTCGAGTACCAGTTACTGTGTTTACAAAGGACATACCAAAGCTGTGAGTATCCCAGAGTGGGGAGTTCTGCTCCTGAAGGTTTGGAGGAATCACCTCCCCAGTTCTGAGAATGGGTTCGAATGGGCAATGTGCAGCTTTCTGCCTCTGTTTCCCACCCATGATCATTTTTCCTGCAAAAAAAGTCCATTTTTCATGAACAGCTTTCCTTCTGAAATATTGGAAGGAAATATCTGGTCTAGGTGACCCTGCTCTGGCAGGGGGGTTGGATTGGGTGCTCTTTCCAGGTCCCTTCCAGCCCCTGCCACTCTGTGATTCTATGATTAAGTATCTTGGTGTAAATACTGTGGTGTTGGCAGTGAAATGTGGAGCTGGCAGGACCAGCTGGCATCACCTCTTCCCTGTTTCCCACCCAGAATGGAGCAACGTGGCCTGAGGGGCTGTGTGGAGAATGCCAGTGCCAGGAGGCAGAGGTGACCTGCTTCCAACCTTCCTGCCAGCCCTGCCCACCCTCCAGCCTGGCTCTCCAAGCCAAGGGAGAGTGCTGCCCACGTTGCCAGCC
>JANHGL010022743.1:46076-67612 GCA_024611195.1 Ceyx melanurus | reverse complement strand
GCAAGCCAAGGGAGAGGGCTGCCCACGTTGCCAGCCAGGTATGGACCTGGGGGGGTGAGCTCTCTGCAGCCACCACCCCCCTCTCCTCCCCTCGTGCCCATACAATAGGGTTCTTGGGGAGCTTTGGGGCTCCCACCAACCTCCCTTCCTCTTGGCAAAAGAGTTTCTGCTCGGGGTTGGTGTTTGGCAATCTTTGGGTTGGGGTTTATTGTCTTTTTTTGCCTCAAGGCAGGGGGATGGCTCCTTTCTGAATCCTCGTGAGCTTTATGGGATCCTGGTTTTTTTTCCTGAGCATACAGAGGGGAAAAAAACCTGTTTGCACCATTAAGTCACCTGGAGCTCAGTGGCTGCCAGTTAGTGATTGTTTGGAAAGATTAGACCAGCCTCAGCTTAGATGTTTCTTTTGCATCTCCATTCATTTTTCTCCAGGATATTGTCACTCTCCTTGATTTACATTTCAGAGCTGGGAGGCTTTAGCTGTGGCTTGGTAATTTCTCCCATTGGTAGCTCTTCCTTCGTTGCCTTCATCTCACTTTGGTTTTATCAGAGCACTCCAGTGAATGTTTTATCTGAGTGAAAGGAAAATAGCTTCACAGTTTAATTCTGCTGGCATTTGCAGGAGCACCCTGGCACCTTCACCATATTAATGTTGTAAAGCTTGTTATTTACTGCACGCTAATAAAAATGCAAAGCACTGCAAATTGAAAAGAGAGGAAAATGGGGCTTGGACAGTTCAGATAAAATTGTCCCAGATTTTTGAAAGGGAGCAGCATCTGCACAGCCTTCTAAAGAGGGGACAGATTACCAAGTGCTCTCAGCACCCCTCTGATTCCCTTCTTATCAAGAAGTGCCACTGGGGGCTGGATACCCTTGAAAATCTTCCTTTAAGCTGCTGTCCTGGGAAGGATTGTGGAAAATAGAGGCTTTGGAACCTCTATGTGCAGAGGCCAACTTGCATTTTCACCTCCTAAAAGGTAAATGGAGGTCTCCTTTAGCAAAGACTCCTGTTTTCCCTCTTGGCTTTTTGTTTGTTTTGCTCTAGAGGGGATGGGAAACAAATGCAAACCCCGTGCTGCAGCAGCTCAGTCTGTGAGCATCACTCCCTAATGCATCTGCTTCCTTAAAGCCAGGAAGGATTTATTGCTGCCTCTCCCAGATATGCTGGGAAAAGCAGGCAGAGAATTCATCCTCAGCCAGTGTAAACCACATAGCCCCAAGAAAAGCTGGTGAAAAACCAGCAAATACCTAGGGAAAAATTGCCATTTCTGCACCTCGGTCAGTTCATTGTCAGACTGGAAAGATGGGGCTGCATAGGGAAAGTTACTGGGAAGAAAAGGGTAGAGACAGAGCCTCCTCTTCATCCCTCCTCTTTAGCACTGTGGATTCATCACCTTCAGCTCTGTGTCTTCTGTAGCTCTTGATTCCTGAGTCTTTCCCTGGGCACCTTTCCCTGGAAATGTGAAAGTTGAGTGTAAATGAAGGAGAGTTTTCAGCATCAAGCCCCTCTTTGCTGACTTGTCAGGAAGGAGCAGACAGCTTTTCTTCCAGCAAGCAGAAACAGCTCAGTGGTGAAGGGAAAGTAGCCCTTTGGTGTCCCCAGGGAAAGCATCTGTGCTGTTCAAGGCAAGGAAACAGCTTCATGTTGTTTGAATTTCACTTGGATTTTGGAGCTTGCCTTGGTTTGGACCTTGCTGGTGGTTTTCACCTTTGTGTCTTTTCCTGGTGCCAGTGGAGTGCCACCCAGACTGTCTGACCTGCTCTCAGTCCTCTGACCACTGCAATGCCTGCCAGGACCCGAGGAGAAAGCTGCAGAATGGACTTTGTGTGGAGACCTGTGACTTGGGCTTCTACCAGGATGGGGACACTTGCTTAGGTAATTGCTGCAGGGGGTTGGAACCCCTCAGATCTTCCCCGTGGCTTCTAGTGCCAAGGCTTTTCAGGTGGAAGCCTCCCAAAAATGCCAACTCTCAAACTCAATGAGGCAAAATTGTCTCCTCACAGTAGTCCTGTTGCACAGAGGTGTTTGGGATTAATACAAGAGGAACCAGCCTCATGTTGCACCAAGAGGGGTTTAGTTTGGACATGAGGGGAAATTTCTTCCCCAAAAGGGCTGTCCCTGTGGTCCCTGGAGGGGTTTCCAAGCCATGGTGCTGAGGGACACAGGGCAGTGGTGCCCTAGCAGTGCTGGGGGAGCTGTTGGACTGGATTATCTTAAAGTTTTTTTCCTGTTAAATGATTTTATGTTCTTTCTTCTCTGTTCTTTCTCTTGCAAGCCTGCAATGAAACATGCTCAGCCTGTAGCAGTGGCTTGGAGTGCTCCTCCTGCCAGGCCCCCCTGCTGCTGAAGAATGGGCAGTGTGTGAGGTCGTGTGGGAAGGGATACTTCCAGAATCAGCTCCTCTGTGCAGGTAACTCCAAGCCAAGCCAAGCTGGTGGTAGCAAACCCCAGCTATCACATCTGCTCTCTGTGGAGGGCTCTGCTGTTGACATAGGTGTTAATATTCACCCTAGAGTAAAGGAAGGAGCAAGCAGAGGAATTAAGTCATACAGTGTAAAATTGATTCCTGCTTGGGGGAATACTCGTTAAAATTCCTCAGTGGATCAGCTCTGTGGGAATAAAACTCTGCCTCTGAACACTCTACCTCCAGTCCTCCTTTCTTTTGGAAACATGACTGGGGGTTTAGTGGTGTTAAGGGCACAGAGCAGGACACAGACACCTTTCAGGAGATGGGACTTGGAGGTGAGCAGCAAATTGCTGGCAGGGATGAGGACTTGGAAAAACTCAAGGAAAATAATTGGGGATTTTTTTTCCCCCCTTTGTTTTGCCATTCCTTTGTCTCACGTGGTGCCCTCTCCTGAACTGGACTGTTCTCAAGAAGCTTATTGACCAAGTTAGTTAGTAATTGCATAAAAAAAGCTGGGATGTGTCTAAATCCTGAGTGGAAAGGCTGCCAATAAGATGGTGAAATTCCAGTTTCCTCTTTGGTGGAAGTACTGTAGTGTTTTGATGAGCTTCCCCTGCTCCTTTGAAATATATCTGCTTTTCCCAACTGGTAAGGCAGCTGCTTTTTCATCCTGACAGTTTAATTGTTTCCTCTAAACTTGACTTTGCTCCTCTTGATGTTGGCCTTTTGAGGAGGCTTCTCATTCTTCCTGCAGCTCTGATTCAGCCAAGGGGAGGAGCACACACTTCACTCCTTGAGCCATCACTTTCATGTCCTTGGAACTAGCCCTCCTGCTTAAAATTAAACACAGGCTGGGGGCTTTTGGCTCATTTCAGGGGAAAGCACTTGAGATTCTGAGTCCAGCTTCCTTTCCTGAAGTGGTTTCCCTTGACAAGCTGACTGTTTGTGCCACGTTTTGGAAGTCTGGAGGCTTGGAAAGCCCAGACTTGGAAGTCTGAAGCTCTTGTTCTCCAGCAGTGACTATAGAGCAGGGCCCCACTGTGCTACATTTGAACAGAAAAGAAGGACCCAGTCCCAAAGAATTTACAGACGTAGCTATCAAATAATCTTCTGCTTCATTTGGGTTGATTTTACTAATTCCTTTCCACCTGCTCCTGGTGTTTTCATTGGCAGTTCCCTGTGCTGCTGAAGCAGGAGGGAAAGGCTCATGTTTCATTTTATTAGTGGTTTGCAGGTTACTGATTGCAGCCAAATCTGCAGTCACGCATGCTCGCAGCTCAAAGTTGCTGGGAAAATTTGTTCCTCTTTCCTCCAGGGAATGGAACCAATTTGCTTTAGTTCTGCCTGGCTGCATTTTCTGCATAAAGTCAGACCAGTGGAGTAAGTCTTCAATTTCAGATGTGGTCCCTGAATCATTGCCCTCCCCTCTTGCTCTGTACTCTTGAGTTTTATGAATCTCTGAGCCTTCGACTGTTTTTCCCCTCGTGGTTTCCACATTAAGCACCTTCCACAATCCCAGAGGATGAACTAGATTGTGTTAATTACTGCAATTCCAGTAAACTCCCTCTTGAGAAATTCCCTTTGGAGATGAAAACCACCTATGAGACCAGGTCTCTTACTCCATCCCATTGCTGAAACACTTGTTGTCTGCGTCGCAACAAGACACAGGGATTTAGCTTTTCCTTTTATAACATCTGATCTAATTGAATCTATTTTGAATCTGGAAAGGCAGCTGTTTGATCTCTGCTCTATTTTAATCTCACACTCGTGTTGTTTCCTACCCACATCCCACCACCTGCCCCTGTGAAGTGTTAAAACCTTTAAGTGGAGAGTAAACGGCGACAGGTTGAGTTATGTAGCAGTCTATGTACAGATCACAAATCAATTTGTATCAGAGCAGAGTGGCAAATGAAGAGTTCCTTGCCAGAAACAGGCTGTGGAAACAGGTAAGAAACTGTTGAAGGCAAAGGGAAGCTAAAACAGAAGATGTTTGCCTGGTAGAAGGGAAGGGCTCAAAGGACTCCCAGAGTTCAGTGCTCGTGATGTGTTTTCCTATCTTCATTATTTATATTTCCAAGATGATTCAAGTGCTCAGGGAGGGCTCTGGGTGTTTCTGCTCTCATCCCCCCAGAGGAGAAGGTTGGGATGTGTAATTGACTCTACCAGAGCTGGCTCACTCTGCAGCAAAGCACTGAGGTGTTTATCCACAACCTGTTGGTTTCCTGGGCCCATGGAGACCCACTCACCTGGGGGAGCAACAACTGCCTGAGCTCTGAACTCAACTTCAGCTCCTCCTCCAGACTCTGCTGCTTTTGTCTCATTGCCTGCCTCAAGTGTAGGCATTTCACAGGTTTCCTCACTAGAAGTGTGACTCTAGGAGTGCTCTTAACCCACCTTCTCTAAAACACCCTTCCTTCTTGTCTCATGCCCTTTCTTGGGGGCTGTGATGGCAAGATGTGTGGTGTTGATGGGAGGTGAAAATGTTGTTTTGATCAACATGAAGGGGCAGCTGCTTGAGAGAAGGAGGCTGAGGTGATCTAGCTCAGGCAACAAAAGGTGTATGGTGGGGGGCAAAGCACTTTGCCCAACTGGCCCAAGTGCATCCTTAATGCAGCTGTATGTGCAAAGTTACCTGTTTGAAACCAGGGTCTGGAGGCCAGGCAGCCAGGAGAGAGAAGCATCTCTTGGAAGGGAGCAGCATCTCCAGAGAGGATGAGAACTTTGTAACTGGCTGTGTTCAGATGCTTCCATGTCTGGATGCAGGTTAACAGTGAGGGGGTCAAGCTGTGCAGTGGGAAGTCTTTAGTTAGATGATCTGAGTCCTGCTGCCCACTGTTTCAAAAAGATGTGGAAAGTTTGTTCTGCCTTGGGGAGCACTGGGATCCACTGAGCTTTGGGGGTTGTGTTGTTGTGCAACATGACTTGGAATAAGCACAATTGTAGCTGCTCTGTCTTGTTAATTCACCCCCTCCTGGAGCTTCTGTGGCCTCAAACAGACAGGAGCAGAGGTAGTGGAGGAGCAGCTGCTGTGTCCACTGGTGAGGGAGTTTGTCTTGGGTGGCAGAGACATCAGATGTGTGTGGGGATGCAGGGCAGATGTCAGCAAGTGGGGTTTTCTCCTCCCTGGGAGCACAGGCATCAACCTGCCTTATTGCAAAAGAAGAAATTCAGGAACACCTTTGGAACATACTTGGGTGTGATCAAGAAGAAAATCTCCCAGGTGAAGGAACTGTTGTTTGCATGGTTCCTGCAAGCACAGGAGCTTGCCTCACAGATCCCACAAGCCCTAACCACAGTGGGACAGATTTCCCTGGCAGCTGAACTCATACACCTTGAATAAGGTGACCTGTTTTTGGGGGGCAAGCTCGAGCTCCATGCAGTTCTTAGTTGAATTGCAAGATGGAATTGTGCTCCAGGACCTTTCCCTGCTGCCTGTGTCTTCCCATGGGCCACAGAGAAGGCATTTTCACTGCCCCTGTGGCAGGAATGTGGGATCTACTTCAGGAATATCTGGAAATTGCTGTGCCCTGCCTGGCTCACCCAGAGATAAAAATAGCTGGTATGTGGTGAGGGAACAGCCCTTCTCTGCTGCCAGAGCCAAGGGAAAGATTTGCAGTGCCTGCTGCAGGTCTGGTTTTTCTGACTAGCATGTGATGTTCCCATTTCCCTCTGTGCCTGTACAGCCCCCAGCAGCAGCAGGGTGAACTGGAGGTGACAGTGTTGCCAACACCACCACTCCCAGTGTGGTCCCAGCTCCAGAAGCTGCTGTGAAGAATAAGTAGCAGCTCTGAGAAGCTGTAAGTTGCACCCCTGAGCTGGCTCTGAGGAAAGCTGCCAACCTAAAGAGCAGCAAGTGAGGGTTTGTCTTCTGGTGAACCCCTGAAAAAAATGAAATGAGTGCCTGCAAACTTCATCTGAAAGTTGGTTGTTGATCCATCACCTTTTTTTTTCCTGCAGCTTGTCACGAGTCCTGCTCCTCATGCTGGGGTGATGCTGAGAACAACTGCCTGTCCTGCAAAGACACATCACTGCTGCTACAGGCAGGGCTCTGCGTGGCCAGCTGTGGCCAGGGGTTTTCTCTGAAGGATGGCATCTGCAGTGGTAAAGAACCCCTTTTCCTCCTCCACTTGGGAGAAGTTTGAGAAATGGTCTGCAGGAAAAAAAAAAAAAGGAATCAATATTTCATTTAGCCGTGCAGCAGCTGTGATTTTATTCATGTCTAAGCAGCCAGATGCACCTTGTGTATAAATATGGGATGAGGAAAGCTGCTGTTGGCTTGTAAGATTATTAATTCATTTAAGCTAATCAGATGCTGAAAGGTTTTAAGGTTTTTTTTTCCCCTCACTGAACAGCTTGAAAGCCTGACTGAGTTGTTTCTGAGGGCTTGACAAATCCATTCGTCTGCAGCAAGAAAAATGGCCTTTGCCAGCAGGTTTCTGTAAATTTGATTATAATTCAGCAGCACAGGAACTAATACCTGCACAACACATGAGATCTGGGAAGGTTTGCTGAGAAAAGGAGAAGAGATGGCTGCAGGGAATGAAAAGACCTAAGTCAGACAGATCACCAAGTGGGGGTGTGGGGATCTCAAATAAATAAAGACTGAAAAATTCACCACAACAATTCAGGTCAAGCCTGAGCTGCTGCCAGCAGCCACCTCCAGCTGCTTTGAAGGGCTGAGCAGCATAGTCAGTGGAAGTGGTGCAGGGCTGTCTGAGAAGATAGACCACAGGAATGGGGAAGAAATGATGCCATGCTTGATTTTAGGTGTGTTTTCACACTTCAGACTTTGACTCAAAGAAAAAGGGGAGGAAATGACAATTGTTTTCATCAGCTTTCCCCCATCTCCCACTCCCTGAGCAGTCTGATAAGTGATGCTTGATGCATAGGAAGATTTGGGGGTTGGTTCATTGGGTGGTGCTCCCTGAATGCTCACAGACAATGGGAAAAACACCTCGAGGGGGCTGTGCTGGTGTTTGTACTTACTCAGGTGGGATGATGGGACCCAGATCAGTCTGCACTCACCTCCCTGCCTCCCTGGAGAGGGGTGTTGGAAGCTGACAAAGAACAGCATCCTCTAAGTGGCCACGTGGATGGCTCTGCCCATCTTGGCTCCTGGAGGGCACGTCACTAACGCCTTGCCCTCTCTGGCAGCTTGTGACAGGTTCTGTGAGAGGTGCCACTGGGACCCACCTGGCTGTGTGGCCTGCACTTCAGGGAAGCTGCTGCACGAGGGAACATGTGTGTCCAAGTGCCCAGGTGGATATTTCCCAAGCAGCACTGGCAGGTGCAGAGGTAAGAGGGGGATTGGCACAGCTCTCGAGGCACCCTCCGCACCTTGGCATCTTTCCCCTGGGTGTTTACCCGTGGGGAGGGAATGTCAAGAGCACAGAAGAGTGAGTGGAGGGCAGGGGATTTTTTTTTTTCCCCTTTTCTTTGTTTTCCTTGTGATAAATTATTTGAAATAATCCCTTTGCCTTGCAAAGCACGTGGAGAGGTGCTGAGGTACGTGCCCGAGATGCACTGTGAGCGAGAGTTAGGACTGTTAGTAGTTACTAATACATGTGCACTTCTGCTCTCACTATTCACATAGCTCAACATCCTGCCCACCTGGGACAACACTGCTCCTAAGGAGAAAAAAAATTGGGATTATTTCAGTTCTCTGTGCTCTGTTTCTTCACCAGCTTGTCACGACTCGTGCACCACGTGCGAGGGACCTCTGGCCACCCACTGCACCTCCTGTTCCTTTCCTCTGGCACTGCACCACAACCAGTGCCTGCAGGGCTGTGGGGAGGGGTTTTACCAGGACCAAGACATCTGCAAGGGTAAGCTCTGTACTGGGAGTAAGCTCCCCAGCTGCTGGAAACTGGTATCTCCATTGGTTTTTGCTGGGCTGCATCCTGAGCACCCAGCTGTGGTGCTGGTTCTTTGTCCTGTGCTGAGCTGGGCAGTGAGGAATTCCTGTGTTTGCCTCCTGATTGTTTTCTATTGTGAGGAAAAAACACATTTTCACATATGCTTTCTGCATCCAAACCCTCAGGATTTAATGATCCTGGGGACTTTTATTTTCCTCTCTGTTGTTAAACTCACGTTGTTCCCAAGTTCTTCTTGACACGAGTCAAGGGGTGGGTGAAGTTCTCCCCACACTTAGGAGATTTGTGAAGACTGAGGTCATTTTTTACAGCAGTGGAAAACCTGAGAATTCAGAAGATGAATTTATGCTTCCTATGAGCCCTTCAGACTGTCATTTCTAGCTGGCTCTCCTAGAGAGATTGTCTTCACTGTTGCAGTTCCAGAAATTAAAGGAAAATTGATGGCCTGTGGCACAATGCTGCAGGTTTTTCCCTGCATTTTTTGTTCATCAACTCTGTTCAAGAAAATAACTGTTGTTTGGGGGTGGGGGGAAGATGGACAAGTAGTTTTCTAAAATCCCTGTCCTTGTTATAGAAAATACAGCACCCTGTGTGCTTATGGAGCAGGAGACCTTCTGGCTCTTGACAGCTCCTGACAGGAGGTTGGATCCAGGTGGGGTCAGGCTCTGCTCCCAGGGAACAAGCACCAGGACAAGAGGAAACAGCCTCACAGGGGATGTTTAGGTTGGACATGAGGGAAAATTTCTTCCCCAGAAGGGATTTGAAGCCCTGGCTCAGGCTGCCCAGGACAGGGGGGACTCCCCATGATCCCTGGAGAGATTCAAAAGCTGTAGAGATGTGGTGCTGAGGGACATGGGTTAGTGGTGGCCTGGCAGGGAACTGTTGGACTTGATCTTAAAGGTCTTTTCTGCCCAAAACAATTCTGTTTCTTCAGCAAAACACAACTGAAAAAGGGATGAAGAAGGGGACCCAAACCAGTGTTTTCTTCCCTTTCTCCCTCACATTTACAACCTGATGCCCAGGTTCTTGGGCCATATCCTCCTCTTTGAGAAAGCCAGCCCTAGGAGCTGCAGCTCTGACTGCTCTCTGTTCCCATCCACAGCTTGCCACCCATCCTGCTTCACCTGCATTGGCCCGGGGACCTCTGACTGCCTGCAGTGCAGAGCTCCAGAGGATGTGCTGCAGCCTCAGCAGCCCATGGAAGGAGCTGTGCATGGCCTTTGCCTCTCTGACTGCCAAGCTCAGTTCTATGTGGATAGCTCAGGAGTCTGCAAACGTGAGTAGAGGAGAGGAAGAGCTGGGTAAAGCCTTCAGTGGGGGGCTGCACTGGATTTGAGGTGTTTGGGGTGATCTTGCATCTTGCTCAACTCTTCTTTGAGCTCCTGTGTTTGCCTCGTGATGGTCATGAATGTTTAAAGTCAGTAACTTCCAGGATGGTCTGTAGTGGTGCTTTTGAAGGAAAATGCACTCTGCATGGCATTGGTGGCTAAAGAACCCAAGTAGTTTTTTACAGCTGACTGTCTTCAAGCCTGCACAGCTTTGATTTCTTTGCATTGAAGTCGAGGATGTGATCTTTTTACCACTGGCTTATTTTGAAGCAGGATCAATCCCTAAATCCCTTCTCAGCAAAGACTGAGCCATCTCTTTATTAGCCCTTGGAGAAGGTCAAGACATCCCACAGCAGTCTTGGCTTTTGAGGAAGCTCTTTTGATATGTCCTGCAGCACACATGCCTTTGCTGCTCCTGAAATACCAAGTAAAAGCCTTTCCACCAAGGCTGGAGTTTGCCCAAGAGGCTGATGTGCTGTATGTTGGCAATATACATGTTTTTCCACCACCCTGATAGCCCCCTGCTGTGGACTCCAGCAAAGAATGGTTACTGGTGGCCATCCCTTGGCAGGTAATGGGTTTTCTTGGCCAAATCCAGGTTATGGTTCGACCATGAGTGAAGAAATCCACACACCACCAGCTTGGAGGGCTGCACAGACCTGGCAGAGTTCACAGCCCCTCCTGTTAGTAGCTCTGCCCTGGTAGTAACAGAGTCAGAGTAGTCATTGGAGTTATTGCAGAAGGATGTGAAGAGTCAGGACTTCAAACTTGCAGCTACCCCTGTAAAATACTCAGGGAAAGTTTGTAGGTGCACCTTTTGGGAAGGTTCAAACACTGGCTTTGAAGCTTTTACCTGTGAGGTTGGGAAGCTCTCACCAAACTGCAAAAGTATCTCCTCTTTATTTTCCTATTTCCCTGATGGAATCTCTCTCTGATATCATTTGAGTCTCTTGAGTCAAAGGTAGTCCTGGAGACATTGGTGATGAGGATCCCTGACTTCTCTCCCTGGCTCTCTGACAGACAGCAAGGCAGACTTGTAGAAATCATTTCATTTCTTCTCTCCAGCCCTGTGTCTGCCTTGTCTCCCTCGAGGGCAGGAGGTCTCTCTTTGCTTTCAGTGGTGGAACTTGTGCCCTGGAGTCACTGCTCTTAATAAATACCAGAGTTTCAACTAAGGAGTTAATATATTTATTTAATCAGATCACATAGTTTAAGGTGGCTTTTTTTTTTTAGGGTCACTACCAGTAAAGGTGGAGAAATATTCCTTTTTAAATGCACTCTGTTTTGTCTTCTTCCCTCCAAGAAATGTGCTGCAGAGCCTTTCTACCTCTCACCCTGTAAAGGAAATTTCTTCCTGTTGTTGCTGGGGAGGAAATGCTCTCTCTCAACTCTGGGACAGGAGCAACCAAGACAAGCTTGAACTGATTTGTCTCTTCTTCTTCCCTGCAGAGTGCCACTCCTCCTGTGCAGCCTGCATGGGCAACACTTCCCAGGACTGCACAGCTTGCCTGGCTTCCCAGGTCCTGCTTGAAGGCAGGTGCCTCCAAGAGTGTCCTGAGGGGCTGTTTGGCCACCAGGATCACTGCTATGGTGAGTTCTTCATCAGGCTGAGCTAAATACCTTTGAGCAGCCTCAACCACCTCCTGTGCAATGTCTTTGTTAGCAGTCAGAATAGCTGAGGAGCTGGCAGGGCAGTCAGGTTGGTGTGGGTTTCCATCTGGGAGGGCTTTGTGCAGACATCAGGGCTGGAGTTTCCACTCATGAAGATCAAACTCCTGTCACTGTGATGCTCATACCATCCCCAGATGTTGGATTCCTCTCCCCTGGGCATGCCACTCACTTTCTTACTTGTGTGAAGGGAGGGATAAAAGGGCCAATCTCTCTGTATTTTGTATAGACCTGTACCTTGATTAATGCAGAGAAGAGATGGCTTTTTTTTTTTTTAAACTGACAGCTCATTTCTCATCTCTTTTCTTCAAAATGAGGATGCAAGAGCCTTCCAAACCACAGCTCTGCAGCCACTGATGCTGTTAGATCATTTTACTCCCATGTTTTGTAGGAATAAATGGTTATTATCAGGAATATCTTTCTGGAATGGGGATGGGGAGGGTAAGGGGGATGATACCAAGAATGTAACAAGCCTCGGTGTTCTTCTCCAGCCTGCCATCCATCCTGCAAGACATGCCATGGGCCTTCTGACCTGGAGTGTGTAACCTGCCACCCCCATGCCACTCTGGCTGCTGGGAAGTGCTGGACCAGCTGCCAGGAAGAGCAGTATCTCAACCTGGTGGGATACTGCATGGGTAAGTCAGAGGAGATGACAGGGATCACACAGCAGTGGGTGTGCTGGGGTGTTCACCAGCTTCTGGAGCACAATCCATGAGGAAACCTAAGTGCCTGTGAGGAATAAAAACATCCCACAGGTGAAAATGCCACGAGGACACTCAGTGCAAAGCACATTGCAAAAGCCTCTTGTCACTCGTGCTCTCTGTGTCTTCACTAGGAGATACAGAGCTTCTGGTGGATCTTGGCTGCATGAGGTCAGCTGTGATTTGGGGGTGGGAAGCTCTTGGTGCTGCATGGTGTGGCCTGAGGACTTGAGATCCCACATCTGGGGATCCTCAGAGCATTCACAGACTGACTGGGGTCAGGAAAGCTGTTTAGATCCTAAGCAGAGCATCAGTAAGGTGACTGAAGGAAGCATTTGTGACTCAGAGGAGCAGTTTGTGGGGCCCCCAGAGGAAAACTGGCATGGTTGGTGCCTTGGGGGGAGGCAAGAGGATTTCTCTGCAGGGGCTGTGCTTTGTGGGAGCTCAGTGCCTGCACTTCAGCCTTTCTTCAGCAGCCACTGATTGCATTTCTCTGCTTAAAAAGAAAAATTGCTTCTAATCTATCACTCAGACACGTATAAACATATCCTGGGAACTGCTCCAACAATTTCTGAGCTTTATCAAGCCATTTCTTTCTTTATCATAAAAAGAAGTGGTGTGTGAGGCTTTATCTGGGCTGAACAGTTCCAAATGAGATAAGGAATCTCAAGAAAAGGGAACAACGAGTTAGATGCAATAAATGAATCCATTGAGAGGTCGTTGTTCTCAATTTAAAATAGATTAATCCCCCTCACAGTGACTTCTTTTTGTATAAATACATGTGTTTTTGGGGTTGGTTTTATGAAAGGCTGGTTCCTTTGCTCTCCACAGATTAATTTTATCAACCATTTCTTCATCTCCTTTTTAAACAAATTATTGTTTTGTCCACAGAGACAAAGGGGGGGGGAAGCAAAGCATTTGAGGAGTAGGAAAATATCCTATGAGGTTTGTACAAGCTCCATAGGTGGGCACAAAATCAGGCTGGGGAAGCAAAGGTCTTTCATGCAGCCATGCAGGGAAAGAATTCAGCATTTCAGGACTGAAAGCTCAGGGGCTCCAGTGCTGCTTTTGAAGGTTCCTGCCTTGTCACAGCTGATTTCTTCCACCTTCTTTTCCCATTGTTCTGCATGATGCTTCCTGTGCAAAAAGGCCTGTGGGAATGTGGTCTTCCAGCTGTAAATCTCCTTGGGAAAACTCTAATACCATTCATCCTAAAGCAGGCTTTTTCTTGAGGAGGGTTTATTCTGCTGTTACCTGCTGGCACCTGTCAGCTTGGCAAGGTCTCCTGGAGCAATGGGTGTGCTCCCTGAATCCCTGTTTCTTTGTCCAGCTGATGATTTGAAAATCCTTGGTGATGAATGTAGTTATTTGTTGCTTTAATTGTGCCTTGGTCTCAGACCTACAGCCCAAAGTGAGTTGCTCTTGGTGCCAAATTCAGGTGTGAGGTTTGAGCCAAGGATGTGTGTCTCTGGTTCAACAAGAGCTCTGCATCCAGCTCATTAATTTTCACTCATTCTTCTCATTCAGCACCTACTGAAATGCTACATTTGCCCTTGCAAGTTATTAATTACCAGCTAAAGAGCAGCTGTCCCATAAAAGAGACCATTAAACCCCTCTGACACTTGCATAATATATGATTTGCATCAGAATCTAAGAAAGCTTTTTCCCTTTGCTTTCCAAAGCAATATTTTTGGATTATTATCTTCCCATTTCTCTCCTCATTCCCAGCCCTCCAGGCAGAGCTGTGTGACACCTTCCAGGGGCTGCTGTGCATCAGAGGTGCCTCTCCTCCTTTCTGGACCTGCAGGGGACAATCTCCAGGATGGAGAAAACCTCCTTTTGCTGGAAAGCATCACCTGTGAATTAGTGTTGTTATCCTATCAGGTGTTGTGACCTTGCCATTGACCTCAAGGCTTCCTCTTTGACCTTGAGGCTCTCTCACTGATCTTTTCCATCTGATATGGTTATTTCCCAAGGTCCTGTCTGAATTTCCAGCTGCATCTTCCCAGCAAGGAAACCCCCAGTGCCCCATGTTGAGATAAAACCAGAAGAGCCCACTCAGGAGGATGCCTGTAACAAGCCTCTCTGCCTTGCTCTTAAAATTCCAGAAGGGACACTCTGACAACAAGAAATACATTCAGCTCCTTGTAAAATTAATGAGCTGTTGCCATACTCTTAGCAAGACACTGACAGCATCACAAAGAGCTGGAGGTTGGTTCAGCAGAGCACGAGGGAAACTGGGAATTTAGCTCCACTTAGTCACTGGTGTGCAACCTCCTCCAGGAATCTGAGCTGCCAGAGGAGGAGAATGGAAGATCTTTTCCCAGGAATCCTGCTCAAGGGCTTGGTGTCCTCAAGCAACAGGGCTGAGTTTGTTTCTGGGGTGCCTGTGGGCCAGGAATGATTTCAAGCAGCACTCTGTTGTCAATCCCAGAGCTTAGGGTATCCTCCAAAGCTTGCAGCAGGGGCTGGATTTTGGAAGAGGGGAAATGTGTTGAAAGAAAACAAGTGGTTGCTTGCTTAGCAAACAGTGGGTCTGAGAGGCAGCAGTGCCTCTGCTTTCCTTTACAAGCACTTTAGAGGTAATTTTGCCTCCCCAAACAGCCTTATTTGTCTTGACATGCCAGGGAACAATATATAATAGATACTTTCCATATAGGAAATTGCTTTTGCTTGCTAAGAGAAAGCTAAAGAGAGGCTGGAAATGAAGTTACTCTGGAAATGGAAATGTGTGGAAGTGATTATATTCTATTTCAAGGTGAGAGTTGCTCTATAGGAGGGTCAGTGATAGGTAAAGTGGGGTCTTGTTTGCATGGAGGTGAATTGATGTCCTGGTTTCCACCTGGTTTGTAGCTACTTATCTTTTTCAATGTTAATTTGGGAGATTCTTGTTGTTCACAGTAGATAGGGGTTATTTGGACACCCAGAGTTTTCTCTGTTTCATTCTTGTGCTCAGTTTATGGACCACACACAGTGAGTTTGGTTGCTTCTGCTATCCAGCCAAACCTCTCTATAGGACACCAGTGGCTCCCACGAGAGGTGAAACTGGAGGAGCTTTAACAATAAGGGGAGTAGACCTATTGCCAGCTAAACATGAATTCCACTGCCTGACAACCCATGCTAATGCTGTCACAAGAGACAAAAGACAGCAGGTGGAAATCTGACAAGAGGCCAGGTACTCCAATCCAGCCTCATTATTACATTTCTTTCAAGGCAGTGGTTATTTCCTTTATAATTTTGTGAATGACTGTAATGAGGATTAATTTGGCTTCCAGGTCACCTTACACTGCACTATTGTGTGTACAATAGGCTTGTTGTCAACCCTTCTGAAGCACCTCAGTTCAGGTGGAGGTCAGGAGACACGAGCTGGTGCTGCTGGGGGAAAAGGGAAAAGAGGAAAAGGTTTTGAGAGACTCTCACACAGCTCTTGGCTTGGCTTTGAGATCTGCAGTGGCCTCTGGGGTATGGAATGTCTCCTTCGTGTGGGAAAATCTCACACAAAAATGTAGTTGGGAAGCACCTAAAATCAAGAGAGAGGCTCGGGGAAAGCAAAGTGCTTTGGACTGGCTTTGTGCAAAGCCCAAGCTCTCTTGAGGGTGGGAAAGGGGGTGCTTGGTCCAGGCAGGAGGGGTGCAGAGGATGAGGGAAAATGGAAACATGATGCTGAGGAACAGCACGAGGAGGGGGTGAGGACAGGAGGAAAGGAACGTGGGCATCTCTGGGCATCTGGAAGTGCAGAGCACCTGATTGCAGCCCTCATCCACCAGCAGGCAGGGGCTCTGAGAGTTCTTGTATCCTCAGTGAGGTGTTTCCCCCATGGCATCTCCAGTCTGTCCTCCTGTGCTGACAGTGCCCTCTGTGCCCTGCTTCCTCTAGGGTGCCACCAGTCGTGTCGTCGGTGCGTGGCCAAGCTGGGGGACACTGGCAGCATCTGCCTCCAGTGCCAGAGCCCCCCCAACCTGCTGCTGGGGGACCACTGTGTTCCTGAGTGTCCCTTGGGATACCACGTGGAGAACAGCACCTGCAAAAGTGAGTAGTCCCCACACATGCCTTGAGGAGCTGGAGCCTTGCAAGAGATTCCATGAGTTCAGTGGAGAAGCTTGGACCCGCTGGAGGAGAAAGGCAGGGTGAAGCCCAGTGTGCTGTTTGACAGAAAGAAATGGAGCCAAGAAATGAGAATTAAGCTGTAAGATGCTCCTTTTGCAGGAAGTGGCATTTCCTAATCCAGTCTAAAAACAGGAGGTTTCTGTTTCAAAGCTTCTCTCAAACACTGTGTGTTTATTTACCTAATTCTGGCAAATGAAATCTCCAAGAGCTATGAAATATTCTCCCTGTCATTTAAGTGGAAAGATCCCCAAGAGAGAGATTTTTGCCTTGCTGGAAATGTTCAGCCTAGGGATAACATCTCTTTGGGCTGAAGGTTGAATTGAAAAGATGTTTTGCATTATTCAGGCTGTGTCAAAGCTCCTTTTGCATGTGGTGCCAGCTTTGAAGGTCCCCACAACTCACTTTTCTCCCAGTTCCACTCAGGGTTCATTTGGCCTGATGGGTGTAATGAAGGCATCAGTCTTTAGGTAAAGGCCTGTCAAGAAAGAAAACAGACTGATCATTTTCTGAGCGTGCACCCCATTTGGAGAAATTAATATTTAAAAATTAATTAATGGAGAAATTAAAATTAATCAGCTCATCCACTGTGGGGGTGAAAACCTCTCCAATCGGACTAAAATGCACAAGAAATGGGAGACCAAGGGATGGAAACAGGGAAAGAAAACAAGAGGGGAAATAAAATCTCCCTTCAAAAATGCAGGGGAATAGGAAGGTTGTGATTCCCTTCCTTGCCAGGGGCAGCTGGTAAGTCCTGAGCTGTAAAGTAAGGGCTGGAGCGTGGGGTTGGCTGGATGTGTTTGTGCCCCTGAGCACTGCACACCACTGAGGGCATCACCTTGCTGAGAACTCTGGCATCTCAGCATCACTGAGAGCTGCTGCTGAGCCTCATCAAACCCACTGATGGATTTTCTTCTCCTTGAGCAACCAGCCTTCTCCTTGCTGTCCCCACAGAGTGTCACCCCTCCTGTAAAACCTGCACGGGTGGGGGTCCCTTTGCCTGCTCTTCCTGCAGCTCCAGCCTGCTCCTCTCCCACAGGGGCACCTGTGTCCCAGGCTGCTCCCCAGGCTACTACAGGGATCCCAGGCAGACCTGCAAAGGTGAGTGCCTCTCTCCTTCCAGTGACATGCCTCACCTTGTTCCTTCCCTTGCTGTTCCTCTTGCCTGCAGGGGGGATGAGAGTTGACAGGGGTGATGAGGTGCCCTAGAAACAGAGCCTGCAGGGGGTTTTGCACAGGAACACAGTTGCACTTCTGTTACAGACTTCAAAGAGGCTTTGGGTCCCCCCCAGTGAAAGGTTTGTGCAGGTTTCTGGGTGGTACAGGGAGGAGTGGCCAGAAGTACTGGTGGATTTGTGAAAACCTGACAAGTTGAGGCCAGTTTGTAGCAGTTCTTGCCAAAGCAAACCCCCTCCCCAGGGCTCTACCTGCCACTGCCTGCCCTGGGAGCTGCATCAACACTGTGCCATTTACACCCTTGAGCTGTGATACATTTACCTCCTAATGATCTGATGCTCTTGAGGTGGTGCCAAGTCCAGTGATGTTTTTATCCTGCTCCCCTGTGAATCTTGCAGGGCCTCTCTTTTCCTTTAGTGGTTTTCTCTGTTTGCTCTGGCCCTGACACCAGTTGGGTTATCCCTCATGTGATGATGGGGCTTAACGTTCCAAAATGCAAAATGAGATGCCCCAGAGACATAAAAAGGTGGGGGAAAAAAAACCTGTTTGGATTACCCCACTGGAATACACACACCTAAAAGCAAATGAGTGCTTAAGTGGCTTGGTTGCTGAGAACCTGAACACTCAGATTTGTGAGGTCCTGCATTACCCTGATTTAAATTCTCCTGATTTATGACAAAATAACTCAGTTGTATCAGTGTCATCCTATCTAGACCCAATTTCTGTACCTCTGAGGTCCTACAGGAGGAAGCTGATGCAGCTGTCAGCTTTACTTGCCTTTTGTTGAAATATATGGTTCTCCTGCAACTATTATTTCCATCTCAGCAGCAGAAATGGAGACATCTTGCATAAGCCTGAGGAAATAAGTGGAAGATTTTGTACCATTCTTTCATTGACAGGAGAGAAAAAAAAAGGCTGCTCAATAATAATGAAAAAAGGAAAGTAATAGAGAAGATGAATAACAAAAAAAAGGAATCTTGGGATTCTCTCTGAGTTTCCTACCAGCTCTACAAGATATTTCCTCCAGTATGGATTCTCTTCTTGCTACCTACACCAGAAAATACCTAATTAAAATGCCCTATTCTAGTGACCACTTTCCTCAGGACTGCCTGGTAGAAGCTGCACATTCCTGAAGCCCCTTCCCTTCCTGAATTTGGCCTGGTTTTGCTAACTGCTCTGGCCAACTGCCCTGGGTAACCTAATTTCTATGGATTTAGGCCTCACATGAAATGTTTTACCACATATTTTAATAGCTGGCTTTTTATCACACTGACACATAGTGATTTTTCCATCTAGTTGTATTAAGTGACATCAGGCCAGCACCAGAGCACCTAAAACCAGCTCCTAGATCCCTTAGGTGAATATTTATTTGGAAATCATTGTCCCTCAATGAAATACTGACCTGCTGGGACATCTTTTTTGATGAGCTAAACCATTCTGGAGGGCACTGGGCTCTCATTTCAACCAGAGCAGTGCAGGTATTGTCCTGGTTACTCTGCTATTTAGAGGTTTGCTGATTATAAAGCTCTGTCTTGACTTAGAATTAAATGGAAGTGGATTCCAACAATTGGCCTGTCACTAAATTTGTTCTCCAGGATGATTAGCACATCACCAGTGTGTCCCCACAACTAACACCCCAGCTGTAGTTGTTCCAAGTCCTAGGGGAGGTTCTGTTTGGTTTTTTTTTTCCATTAGAAACAGCCAGCTGTGCTTTATTCTTGATTTTCAACACTTGGAGCTGTGTTTTCAGGTTTTTTCCCTGCTATACCAAGCATGGAATTGAGTCTGGGCAAAGATGCTGAATCCCTGGGGACTGAGCAACAGAAAAAGCAAAACCCCAAGTCTCCACAGGTGTCCCTCAAAAAGGACAAGAAGAGGGTGCAAGATAATACTGGTTTTACTGGTGCAGTTACCTGGTGCCTCAGTAATTAGTGCTTTTCTTTGTCTTCTCCACAGCTTGCAGCAGCCAGTGCCTGAGCTGTGAGTCAGCCACCAGCTGCACATCCTGTCGAGATCCAGCTAAGGTCCTGTTGTTTGGAGAGTGCCAGGATGAGAGCTGTGCTCAGCACTACTACCTGGATTTTTCCAGCAGGACCTGCAGAGGTAAAAAACACATTGCTGGTTTAAAGAAAAAAAAAAAAGAAAAAAAAATTAGATCATAAAAACTGCAAGTGCCTTGGCCAAGGATCTGTGCATTGCAGCAGGATCAGTGTAAGTGGCCTGATTCAAAGACAGGGTCTAGGGGGGAGTTGCTCAGCACAGATCATTTGTGAGGCTTTTTTTTCCTTCCTTTTTTTTTCTATTGTTTTGGCTTTTTCTGTTTATTTTTCTTTTTTTTTTTCCTGTTTTTTCTTCCTTTAAATTTTTTTCTGCTTTTTTTTTTCTGCTTTTTTTTCTGCTTTTTTTTCTGCTTTTTTCTTTTTTTTTTCTTATTTTTTCTCTTTTTCAGCAGTCTGCTGTCACACACTCCAGCCTTTCAGTGAAACGAGATTATTGCAAATCCTTCCCTTGTAAATGATTTAGTAAGTGAGCCAGCAAACTTTTCAAGGGTCAGGGGCAGCCATTCATTTAGTCTTGGGTCAGCTGAGCAACGAGCAAGCTTGCCAGGCTAAATCTTTTTGAGAGGGCTTACAGGGCCTCGTGCACTTACCTGCTTTTCTCTCTCCCTCACTAAACACTGCAGCATAGAAACAACAGTTTGGAGGGATTTAAAACACAACGTGACTTGAAAGATTTCCAGAACTCCCCAGGAGAGTGGTCCAGAATGGAAATAAGTGAGGCTAACGTGGTTTTATTGCAGCTAATGTTGCTAAGACCTGGATGTAATACAAATGACTTGTTGTTCAGGTTCATTTCTAGCTCTCTGTACCTGAATCCAGCTTAACTGAGTAGCATCTGTGCCCTTGACCTTGAGGCTCCTCAGAGAGGTGATGCTGTCTGGTGGTTGGGGTGGTGGAATGAGGCAAAACTCCTGTCCTGGCTTGGTTTTGGATGCCCAGCCCCTCTGAGTGCCACCAAGGGACAAACAGTGGCCGTGGCAGCCTGAGGAGTCCTTGGGCACCTGCACGTGGTGGATAATTGCTGATGAGCAAGAAGCTCAGCATCAGCAGAGGAGTGTGGCAGCTTAAGGGGTAAAGTCAGGCTCTGTGGGCAACACAACTGTGCCAGCATTAGTAGGTCTGAATACTGAACTAGAGCCAAACCTGCTCAAACCTGACACAGCTACAGCACCTTAGGTCCAAGAGCAGGGGAGAAACCAACCCATAGTTTGGGTTGTAATAAGTCACTCAGTACAAATCATGCTTTTCTTTTTATTAGTGTCTCTGTTTTTACTGCACTCTCTGCTCCAAGCACTTTCATCCCCACAGCTTGCAGACCCCGGGTGCTGAGCATGGGCTGAGCACCCCAGAAAGGGTTGCCCTAAAACTGGCTTTTCTTTTTCCTTACAGAGTGTGACTGGAGCTGCAAGACTTGCAGAGGTCCCCAGAGGACTGACTGCCTGCAGTGCATGGAGGGCTATGTTCTCCACGAAGGAGCTTGTGTGGCACAGTGCCCTGAAGCTTTCTACTTGGAGTCAGACATGTGCCAGAGTGAGTTCTTCTCAAGCTTTGCTTCTAATCACTGCTGCTGCCCTGCTTGTGTCCAGCTTGGGCACACACATCCCTCTCAGAGGGCAGCTTTGGACCCACTGCTGCTCTCCAGGCAGGACTGTGGTACCCACGGGTCATTCTGGTGCAGGGGGTGGCTGAAAGCAGCTCTGAGCTCAACTCTCTTCCATGTGCCTTGCAGGGTGTGAGCAGCACTGCCTCCAGTGCCAGCATCAGGATGAGTGCAGCCTCTGTGAAGCCCCATTTCTCCTCCAGGCCACACGCTGTGTGCAGGAGTGTGGGAGAGGGTATTATGCCAACTGGGCACAGCAGGAGTGTGTGGGTAAGCAGAGGGGTTTTATTTCCTAGTGGCTATAACAGTTACTCAGAACTGTGTTTTTTTCCATTGGGAAGATGATCTTGGGTTCTCTGTAGTTAATGGGAAACAGTAATCAAATGAGGGAGGAACTTCTTCATGACCCCTTTATCTTTCTGCCCCTTCTTTGCCAGGTAAGTAAGGTGGGAATGGCAGCAGTGTCTCTGTTCTGAGCCCTGGGGACATCTCCTGCAGCATCTCAGTGAGGGTGGCAGAGCCTGGCAGGGGCTGCCCAAGGGGATTGTGGAGTCTCCTTCTCTGGAGACACTCAAGACCCTCCTGGATCTGTTCCTGGGTGACTTGGTCTAGGTGATCCTG
>JANHGL010022743.1:21261-45621 GCA_024611195.1 Ceyx melanurus | reverse complement strand
GTGACTTGGTCTAGGTGATCCTGCTCAGGCAGGGGGGTTGGACTAGATGATCTAGGTCCCTTCCAACCCCTGACACTGTGATTCTTTGATCTCAAAGGCATTGTGCTTTCCATCCCATTCAGCTTGTCCTCCTGGATGCTTGGAGTGTGACAGCAACAGCCTCTGCCACCAATGTGACAGCACCACCTTTCTGAAGAATAAAGTCTGTGTCTCTGCCTGTGGCCAGGGTTTCTATAGCAACAGGTGGACCAGAGAGTGTGAAGAAGGTGAGTGTCTCTCAGGGAAAGAGAGCTGCTGGGCTGCCAGCAGATTTTAAGGCCAGTAGTGTTCATACAGCAGCAGTTTTGGAATCCAGCTTGTGCCTTTATCCATTCAGGAACATTTTCCCCTTCTTTCTTTTTAGCCAGCTGGCATCCCACGAGATTCCCTGCAAGCAGCACCCTGACAGTGGGAATTGGAGGGGTGAAGCCCCTGGACCTCTCTGTGCTGGGTGTGTGCAGCATGGGGGAGCTCATCTTCCAGCTTGAGAGCCCTCCTTCCACTGGCAGGTTGGTGATGGTGGCTGGTGGCACGGAGCTGCCACTGGGCAGAGGTGACCACTTCAGCTGTGAAGATGTGAAGGAGAAGAGGATCCACTTTGTGCACAGCAAGGAGAAAGCCAGGTGAGTGTGTTGAAACTTTTTTTCAGAGCTCTTGCCTTGCCTTGTTCATTGGAAAGGTTATTTTTGTGATTTTTGCACATTTGATGGTGCAAGACTTTAATGGTGTAAGAGCTGACTGTGATCCAGCCACCAAACCCCTTGTGTTTTGGGGGTGCCAGGGTCTGGTCTCATCCTTAGGATACTTTGCTGTGGGTTTGAAACTGCCCTACTAGTCTGGTCCTTAGGAGAACTTTGTACTGTCAGGAAGATGCTCAAATAACCTCTGTGGAGCAATCTGCATTCAGCCATTCCTCCTTCTCCTGCAACATGAGCTCTGTTAGTGTCCTGGGATAATTAGTGGTGATTAGTAGCTGGCAACACTCACACTGCAAGCATGTGGAGAGGAAACAGATCTTTTCCCACTGCCAGGCAGTGTGCCAGTCATCCTGGCAGATTCCACACTTGCTTTGCAGCATCTGAAAGCCCTGGAACTATCCTGGCATCAGTGGAATTGTTCTGCACTCCAGCCTCTATATCTCAGGGTGCAGGGCATCCTTTGAAGCCAAAGCTGAGCTCACACTCACTAAGCTGACAGTGTGGTGATGCTTTGGGGTTATTTTTCTGCCTGCTAGTCTCAGTGAGGTGTCAGGATCTCATCTTTGCCACTTTATATTCAAGGTTACAGGGAGGCATTCCTGAAAAGTAACTAGGAAGCAGAAATGCTGCAAAGTGGGAGCTTCTGTTCCAAAGTCATTTTTCCATAGCAGTGAACAGCTGACATTTATAGCTGGTGCTTTATCCTGCAGGTGCCATCCTACGTGGGTAACATTAGTTAAAGGGAAATGAGGGTGGATTACTACATAGTTAGAAGTATTTTATTGCATCTGCAGAAAAAAATACTATAGAAATGTAATTGAAAAAAAACTTGAGCTAAAGCTTCTGTCACTGAGCTGATTGTTTTGACTGAATATATAGTATTTTTCTCATTAATGAGTCCTGTGGGAGCACTTAATTAATCTCTATTATCCTGTGTTTTGCCTTGGTGGGGCACTGTTTAGGAAAGGACAGTTTTCCTTGAAGGTCAGTGATCAGCAGTTCTTCTCCCATCTCGAGGTGGTCAACATCCAGGCATTTTCAACACAGGTAATGTAACAAAGCTTGGCAGCAACCCCAGCTTCTGTGCCATTGGCAAGCCTGGTTTCTCACAGTGATCACAAAGGAGCTGGGCAGAGCTTGAACTGGAGCTCAGGCAAGTGAGACTCAACTCTCACTTCACTGAGAGGCAGCCAAGGGTCCTACAGAAAACCTGAACTTTGGGGTAAGTGACTGAAGAAGCCAGCCCCTGGAATTTTTTTCATGCAAGGAGGTGTAGCTGAGCTATCAGAGCAGTTACTGGAGAGGGCTAAGGAGCCCCTGCTGTCAAAATGTTTCCTTGGATGGGTTAGTTCAGTCTCTGACTGCAGGGCAATGGAACAAAGATCAATCCCTAGGTAGGGATGCTGTGACAGTCAAGAGCATTTACTTAAATGCTCTGTTCCAGGAGAGCTGGGAATTAAATCAGCATGAGCTACTTGAATTGTGTCTCTTCAACTGCTCCCAGCTTCTAGGCAAGCTGATGGCACTGTCAAGTGTCCACATCTATGACTGTTATTTCAGGTCTGTGGGGTGAGACTGTGGAGGGGCCTCACCCAAGAGGTGGTTCTGGGCAGTATGTGGTGACTCCTTGGACAGGAGGAGCTGCCCATGCCCAGCCTCTCCACGAGTCCCTGTCACCACATCCCTCCAGACAGCCCTTGGTCCCATGCAAGCTGCAAGTTGCTGCTTTAAGGGCAGGCAGGGGATGTGCTGGAGCTGCATGGCCCAGCTCCCTGCTGCTCACCATAGACACTTGGATGGGCTCCAGCTTTCCAAGTACTCACCATGTTCTAGCAGCATGAAGACACCTTCAAGCACAGCTAAGTCTGCTTCTCTTAGGACCCCTTTGCATCCTCAGAGGGGCTTGATGGCACTGTAACTGGAATTCTCCTCCCTGCCTCCAAGCCTGGTGCAGCCTCCATGCTCCCAGCTTTTGGAGATGCATTTCTCTCAATGGAAGGTGAAGGTGCTTTGTGCCAAGCACACGGCCAGCAGCTCAGAAACATGGTGAGCTGCTGACTTGCTCACTACATACCCCACTGGGAGCCTGTGGGGAGTCTCCAGTTTCCTTGTAGGAAGCAGCTCCCCCCCAAGATGCATCATTTCTGTGCTTCTCTGACCATCTGAAGACTTTGCACTGCTTGGCTTTTTTTTCCAGGTTGGGATCCTAGAGATGTGGCAGCTTCAGAGTTAGGAATTACAGGGGGGGGGGCTAATCGTTGCTTTTAATCCTTGTGTGGCCTGTTAGTTAGTTGTTCTGCAACTTGTGGAAAGGAAAAGTGTTAGTTTGTCCTTTAGCATCAGAGACAGTGCAGATTTGGATCCTCTTGTGTGCATATCGATTCTGGCTGCTGCTGAAATCTTTGCTGGGGCTGAGCTCAGTGGGATATTCCCCTCAGGAAGAGCCCATGTCACTGCCCCAGAATACATAAGAGAGATTTCACGATAGGAATCTTGCCTGATGAGCCTTAATAACCCTGCTAAGCTGGAGGGAGGTGAGCTGGCAGCAGTTAGCTCGCTGATGGATGTCCCCAGGGCTTCAGCTTTGCCTCTGCGGGATCTCCTCCCCCCTGCTTGCTGAGGTATTGCCCAGGGCAACACCTGCTCATTGGGATCAATACAGACCGAGTGCTGGAAACTTTCTCCACCACAAAGAACTAATTTCAGGCAGCACAAATGGGCTCTAGCTGCTCTTCCTTTTAGGATGAATAAAGCCAGGGAGCCTGGGAAACAAATAACAATGCTGGTGACACCCAGTTTTGCTCCATCTTTGGTGATGGACTTTTAGCAGTTGGAGACAAGCAAAAGCACATCCTTTGGTTGATTCATTGAATCATTTCTACTCAGAGGCATTAATTGAAGCTTCTGCCTCTCACTTTGGCTCCCTGCTATTAGTATCCTGAGTAGGGTGCCCTCCCTCTGCTGGCATTCTTCCTTGCTTCTGTTTTTCCCCTCTCTGCAAGTCATCTTCAGCAGATAAGGTGGGCAAGCAGGGTCTTCATTCTCAAGCATCAGTGCCCTGAAATATGTCATGGGTGTCCAGGCTCTAACTTATGCACAGGGAGAGTGTAATAAAATACAGCTGGGTTCTGGGTTTCTCTTTGGATTCCATGCAGACAGCAAAGGGAATAGAGGCTCTGGCTGATAACTAAACTGCTTTCTCTAGAAATGCCCTAAATTTTGTTTTTCCTTTCCATGGTGTGAGAATCTTTCTATTTAATGTAACTAAATCAGCCTCAATTGCTAGATCATGGTAGATCTGCCCACTGGGGTGGGAGGGAAGTGTGGGCAGCAATTCTCTGCTGCTCAGAAATGGGAGGTTCCTGGGGATGAAGCCAGATGGTTTCTTTAACCCCCCATTTTTCATTCCAGACTTTGACCATGATGAAGGTGAGATGGTTTAGCAAACCCCTAAGAGCTGCTCCTGTGTTTCAGGCCCCATACGTGTTCAGGAATGAGGCCCTCCTTGTCCACAGAGGGGAGACTGGAGCTGTTACAGAAGAGCTGCTTGGTGTGAGGGATGGTGACAACCCTCAGGACGTTGTGCTGGTGCTTTTGGAGCCTCCACGCCACGGGCAGCTGGTGAAACCTCCTGGAGACTCAGCTCCTGGAGTGCCCATGTTCCAGCTGGGGGACCTTGCTGGTGGGCTGCTGCATTACACTCATGATGGCTCTGACAGCCAGGAGGATGCAGTGCTTCTGCAACTGAATGATGGGTACCACTTCCAGAACATCCTCTTCCACATTAAGATCGTTCCCAAGGTACGTGCTGTGACACAAACCCCTCAGAGGCAGGTGAGAGGTGCCACTAAGTCCCCAAGGTGTCACTGATCCTGTGTCACCAACAGGCTGTGGTCAGGCTGGAGAAAGAAGTGGATTGATTTGGAGGTCACCTGAGTTTTTGGCTTGTGACAGGAATGGTCCAGCTCAAATCATGAAGCTTTGACAATTCAAAGTCTGCAGTTGCTTGATAAAAAGATTTTCTGGAGCTGTAGGTGCTGCTGGTGGTGTCTCCCAGGGTTGGGATTTTTGCTCTTCACTCACCATTGCTCCACTGAAGTCTTCCACTCAATTCACCTTTCCAGCTAGTAACTCCCTAGGGATGGAGCACAGCTCCCTAAATTCAGGAATTATTCAGAAGCATTTGAATTTTTGTGTCCTGCAGTTCATCATTAAATTAGAGCCATTTGTTTCTTCTGTAGTTGAGTGGCAAGTGGTTAAATGTCATTGAGCAGTAGGATTAGAGACAGTGGCACTTGTCCAGTTATTTCTGAGACAAACCCCAGCCAACAAGATATGAAATACATGAAAAAAATAAAAATGAAGTGGCTGAAGTGCTCACGAGCTCTCCAGCTCTGGTATTGTGGTGCTGTAATAAAGCAGAAGGGAAAAAAAAAAGCTGAATATTTCCTCCCTTTGTCACAGTGAAAGAGCCATGAGAAATAGAGCTGTCAGAGGAGAAGTCTTCTGTATGGAGCTGAGAATGACACACTCTTCTGGTTGTGTCACCTTCTCTGAGGGGCTGCAGTGCCTGAGGAGGAGTTGGGAGGAGGTGGCATTGCCCCTCTGTTGTCCTCCTCCCTGAGGGACTTGTCTGCCATAGTAATTAATGGTAATTAGTGACATGACTCACACAGGCAGGCTGGGAATGAAACAGGGGTTGCTTTCCAGGCTGCTGCTGAGTTACTGGGAATAAGAGCAGCCCTGCCTGTGATTTTTTTTATCTGTCAGATCACTGATGTGGCCTCAAGGAGCCTGCAGGAGATCCAAAGGGCTGTGCAAATGCCTGGATGCCACTTGCATTGTGTAGAATGCTTCATTTTTTAGGTTATATATATTTTTGTTGTCGCTAGTGATTAATGAGGCTCTTGTTCAGAGGGTGAATTGCTGAGTACAGGTCTTCCTTTGCACTCTCTTGTCTCTCATTATCTTCCCAAGTCTCTCTGTGCAGCTCTTGGCCACAGAGCAGAAGGAAGGTGGTGACAGAGGTGAGGGCCAAGCAGCTTTTAGTAGGAAGGTGGAGCTGGCAGATCCCCAGCTCCTGCCTCCTCCTCCTGATGTGGAGCAGCCTTGGGAGCTGAAATACCTGTATCCAGCTATGGGAGGTCTCTGAGATACTCTCACCTTGCTGTTTGTGGGAGCAGTTAACAGAAGCATGGAGCAGGGAGCCTGGGGCTCTCCAAAACCATTTTTCACATGCTTTGAATTCATTCATCCTTGTCAAGCAGTGCATTTTGCTTGTCATTCCTTGAAGCACAGCCTGTCTCTCTTTCCTCTCCTTGCACAGTAAATCCAGGGACCTTTCTGGCCTTTCTAGTTTGTTTCCTCTGCCAGAGTCATGCTCTGCTAGGCCCATGTGTGTCACAATGGGATGGAATCAATAAGGTCAGAGGGAAGTTGTCATATATACTGGCAGGGTTCTCTTGACTAGCACAGAGTCTGGTTTTCTTCTTCACCATCCTGTGAAAAAAAATGAAGCAGCAGTTGCGTGGAGAAACTCCTGACCTGACACACTCTAAAATTACATTTTAGAGTGTAGCACAAATGAAGTGGGTGAAGGTTGTGCAGCAGACACTTGAAAAAGGAGATGGGAAATCATCCTTGAATGCCAGTCTTTAGCACAAACATCTTTTTACCTCTGTCTGCTGTCTCCTGCAGATGCAGAAGAAGGTGGCAATGAGTCATTTATCATTCTGGGGGTGACACATGATTATGTGAAGTAGTAAATGAGGAGGAAGATGCTCACTAATGTGGAGCAATCAGGATGGTGACAGATTGTGCAGTTTGCCACAGCCAGTTCCAAGGTGAATCTGCAGAACTGGAGAGGTCTCATTCACAGCAGCTGGGCTCCCAGCAACCAACCATGGCCCAGAAGAGCTCGTGGGGTTTGCCAAGTGAACTTCCCACCCCCAGTTCTGAGAGTTAAACTAGTGCAGAAGAAATTCCAAAACACTCTGCTTGATGCTTTTCACTGGCAGATCTCTTTCCATCAGTGCAGTGTCACTGACATGAAACCTTTTCCTGCTGTCTCCTCACATGCAGAATGACAGGAGCCCTCAGCTGGTCACCAATTCCCTGGTGTGGGTGCCCCAGGGGGGCATGTTACAGATCTCCAAGACAATTCTGCATGCTGAGCTGCCAGGAGCCCAGGACTCTGAGCTAACCTACACCATCCTCAAGGACCAGCCAAAACATGGTAAATATCTCTGAAGATTTGGGGTTAAAATTAGGAGGGTGTTGCTTTTCACCCCACGTGCCCCAAGGTGTCCATCTGCTAAATAAAAATGCAAGATTCTGGTTACTACTGGGGAGAGGGGTGTTCTCTGCAGAGCTCTGGGAATGTGGTTCTTCTGGGGTGTTTTATTACTTACTTTGTTATAATTCCACACTGAAAAGTGCTGCTGACCTCATCCTTTCCCACACAAAGCAGTGAAGCAGCTTTACCCTGCCTAGTAATCCCAATTTCTGCAACTGTGTTTCTCTAGTTTCTCAGCCTTGTGAGAGCAGAATCTCACTCCCTGCCAAAATCTAATATTCTACACTGAATGTCTGCTTCAAGAGCTGCTGAAAAGTAATACCTGCCTCTAAAAACTGCTGAGCAAAAGTTTACCATGGAGAACTGGAGAACTCCCAGGGGCATTTGATTTGATTCCTGCTAATGGAAGGGTTCTTGACTCAGGCAGAAATTGGTGGTGTTCTCAGCCCAGATATTATTCTTGGGTCCAAATTCCTTCTGAGAGGCTCTGATCTGATCTCTCAGAGTTAGTGGCTCTCCCAGGCAAGCTCCTGTGTGGGACTGCAGCTTAGAGAGGTGTGGGGGAGTGTGGAAGGTGCTGGGAGTTGTGGCTGAGATAGAAACACAGAGAAACTGGATGGAAGAGATGCCTCCAGATGTGGAGGGCAAGGAAATAAGGAAAAGAAAAAAATTCTAATTTCCCACTCAGCATCACCCTTTTCTTCCCTAGAACCACATCTATTTTGCACTGCTATGAAATGATACTGTTGCTTTTCATTTGCTGAGCTGGATAAAATGAGAGGATCCCTCCAGTGATGGTTTTTTGCTTCAAGGATGTGCTGGTTTCCATAACAGCTGCACCACTACTTGCTGGAAACACAGAGGTTGTTTAGAAGAGAAGTAATTAATTTGTATTCCCCCCCCTTTAGTTTTCTGCAGATGAAGGGCTGTCTTCTTGTTTTTAATAAGCATTTACATGAAAACAAGAATTGTTCCCTGAGGAGCTTGTCTCCTGCTGCTTAACCCTAACTGCAATTTATAATCCTCTCTTTGTATCACCATCTTTATCTCTGCTGTAATTAATTGCAGTAACACAAAGGGCTCTGTAGCTGCAGATGAGGAATTGACATTGAGGAGCTTCCAAATTTCACCCAAGATGTGATTTCACAGACAGGGAGGATGGAAAGTGGTGCAAGTATCCACTGTTCTTAAAAGGAGTGAGGCCTTTTCCTTTCAACCCATGTGTGCACAAGTTGTATATTCAAAAATCTAACCCATCAATGGGTGGTTTTCTGCTTAAAATTACCCCAAACAATCAAAAAAGCCCCACTTTCAAATAAGAGGGGGATCATAAATTATAGAAGTAGATAGCAACAGAGCAGCAGCATTAGATTGGGATGTAATTAGGGCACTGACAGGCAATATTACCCTAGAGCTTGAGGGTAAACTGGAAGTGTGGTATTTCAGCTTGCTGAATTCTGTGCTTTTTTATGGCTCCAGCTGTTGGAGGGTGGGTTTGGGAAATGAACTGGGAGAGCTGCTGGCAGAGATGGGGCAGAGCAGGCTGATGAATGGTGGCAGGAGAGCTGAAGCCATTTACAGTATCTGTGGCTTCTGAATGAGTAGCCACCAGGGAAGCTTTGAAAGGCCAGGAGACAAGCACAGGATGCAACTGATAAATGATTCAACCAGCAGCTAAATTCTATACAGTCAAGAATGGTAAAGATGGGGGAAGCACAATGTTTTCAGAGATCACACCTTAACTCCAACCTGAGTAAAACACTGCTGAAATCAAGGGCCAAGGTTCTGCTGTTTCTCTGTCTAATATAATCATCTATTTCTCATGGAAAAAAAAAAAAAAGATGTAAGCTGGATGTCAGAGATAAGAAAGTCTCCCTGCTCTCTGCAAACCAGTGTCCTAAAGGGTGGAGGTGTTTGCCTGTTCCAGAGCTCTTTTGCAGTTGTTTTTGCAGGGTCAGTTTTTCTCCTCAGTTTACCCAAGATTGAAACGAGCTGGGCAGTGAAAAGCCATCTATCCCTCCTCTTTTTCTCACAAGCTATGCCCTGTCTGTTCTTCTTCCCTTTGCCCAGGTGAAGTGGTGCTTCTGGTGCCAATGCCAGCAGATGGCCCAGCAGGCTCGTGGCAGCTTCTGCCTGATGGGAGAGCAGCATCACCTACAACCTCTTTTACCCAGCAGGACATCAATGAAGGTGTTGTGTGGTACAGACACTCTGGGTCTGAAGTGGAGAGTGATTCCTTCCAATTCCAGGTACTTCTTCACCTCCTCCTCATCTCCACACTGTTTTGATGCAGGAGGTTTGAGCCTTGGACACACCCCATGGCAAATAACCACCCACAAAACCCCTGATCTTTACTCCCAGCCCAAAGGTGCAAACCCAGTTGTACCCCGAGGTACAAACACTCCCCAGCAGACACAAAATCCACCTCCTTGCAGGTTTTACTGCCTTCTAATCCCTCAGACAGGTCCTTGCTGTTTGCTCAGGAGGTTTAACAGCCTCCCCTGTAGCTTGGCATTTGCTGCCTCTGCTTTACAAGTCAGAAGCTGTTACTGTGGCACCGTCGAGGCAATTAAGGTAATTTCTAAAGCAATTGACATAAGTGATAATGAGGAGTTTTCAAGCCACAGCGTTGAAGGAGCTGATCTTTAGCTTAATTGCTAGGTGAGAGCAGGCATTTTGCATGAGGTAAGCCTTCAGCTTGGGGTGCCTGGCTCACATCTGGAGACACATCTGCCTGAGCCTTCAAACCACCTCCCCAAGGGTGGGGGCACCTCAGAAAGATGCCTCAGGCAAGCCTAACAAAGAAGGGGGCTCTGGTTCTCTGGGTCTCTGCCTTATCTCAGGCTTGCCATGGACATTCATCTCTAGGGAGTGATTTTAGTCCTTTGAGTTTCTACAAATTTGATTTGCTTTATATGTCTTGACTGTGATGAGCTAGATACCAGTGACTTAACTCTGGTGTTTTAGTGGAGTACAGAAAGCTCTTACTGGTGTCTGTGGAACACAAGCCCAGCCTGTCTGGGAAGCTGCTGGGATCACTGCTGAGGCAGTGGCACTGTTAAAAGACCTGGTATTTTCACCTCATCAGCACCACTGATGGTCATCTGGAGGGTGGGTGGAAGGTTTAAAAACCCCAGCTGGTCTAGAAATGGGGTGGTTGGTTGGCCTCTGTCAGGTATCCATCCTCATGATCATTCCTTTGCAGGTGTCCAGCTCTGCCAGACCTCAGTCCAGCTTGGAGAGCCACGTGTTCAACGTTGCTGTTCTCCCCCAGACACCCAGAGCTCCTCAGCTGTCCCTTGGCTCCTCTTTGCACATGGCTGTAAGTGTGACCCTGGAGTCCCAGCCAGCAGAGCCTCTTGGGGAGCAGCAGCCACTGTGGTCTTGATTCCCCTACTGAGCTGCCTCCACACTGTGCTAACTTCAGTCCCTCTAACGTGGTTATTGCCCTGGCTCTCTTAATTGCAAAGATGACCTTGAAGTTTAAAGTTGGTTTTGTGAGCCCTTTGGTGTGTGTCTTCTCCATGCACGTGGTGAAATCCAGCTTTCCTCTCTGCTTCTCCTGCACTCTCCTGTCCTATGCTGCTGTAGGGAGGGGTCCTGAGCCAGCAGGGAGCACAGATAGCCAGTAGAAGCAGGGAGTTTGATGTAGACAACCCCTTGGCCTCACAGCTTGGTGGGGCTTTCAGAGATGTGAGTGGGTCCCCAGGAGTTGCCTTTGAAGGGGAGGTGAAGGTTTTCTGAGTCACCACAGACTGCCAGTGTGGGACCAGGAAAGGAGAAGAAAGAGGTGGGAGAGGGATTAGTGAGAAGTCTGTGCCACAACAGCTTTGTCAGGGTTTAAAATAGCTGTGACCTTTCACAGGCAGTGATAAAACATGCTCAGACTGCCACTTGGAGCAATAGGCAGTGATGAATCTTTCTGCTCCTGACTTTGTGTGATTGCCATTATTGACAGAATTGATGGGAGGGATGTCTGGCTGAGCCACAAAGAGCTGCATTTTCTAGCTAATTACACACCACACAACTCAATAGCACTGTAAAAGAGGTTTTGCCAAGGAGGGGGCCTCACAACCTGCAAGTCCTACCTTTGGGAGAGACAAATAGGCCTCGGAGGCAACTATGAAACAACCATAACCTTAAATCTTTTCATCAGAAAATTGCATTTCCCTCACATCAATGTGATTGAGTTCTGTTCAGATGACTTCAGGCTCCTTCAGAATTAGGCTGGAAAGAAAGCACAAATTGTGAAGCCTTCCCAGACCTCTGGCCTTGTGTTTGAGAGTCCCCCTGAGAAAGCTCAGAGGGAGTTTGGTGATGCTTTGATGGTTAAACCGGGCAGAACATCTAGACTGGTTTCTTTTCTTCCCCTCTAGTGGTGCAAAGGAGCCTGAGCTAGTGGAATGCAAACTATCTGTAATAACAGCAAAGCAAATTCTCTTTCAATGCATTTTTGGGGTGACTCTTCCCACGTCTCTGGCCTTGATGCTCATGGTGTGATGTGTTTATTGAGGTGCTGGAGGACCGGGTGACAGTGATTGAGCCCCATCACCTCTCCTTTGTAGACCCGGAGATCCCCAGTGAGAAAATCCTGTTCAACGTGACCACCCCTCTCCTTCCTGGCCAAGGCAAGTGCACTGCTTGGGAAGCTGAATTCATTCCCCTGCTTTCTCAGCACATTGAGTTTTTCCCTCAGCTTATGGCTCTGTGGAGGCAGCTCTTAATCTGTTGGGCCTCCTCCTTCATTAGCTTTCAAACACCTCATTTCTCAACTCAGTCTCTTTTAGGAGTGAGCCACAGAGCTCAGCTCGTGTAGACTGAATGTCATACCCCGTGGCTTTCTGCTTTCCACCTCTTCTAGAGAGAGGTGTTTGAAGAAGTGACCAAGTTAGGCATCTCTGTTTCATTTCTCCTGCCCCAAGAACCCACCCTTGATGCAGTCCCAGCCATCTGACTCACCCAGGAGCCACTGAAGATGTAGAAAGTACCCAGGGAGAGAAAAAGAAGCCCCTGCCTTCAGTACCTTGTAAGAGTCAAGTGGATTCCTGCTGTTAACACCAAGCTCTCTGCCTCTGTAGGTGTGGTGGAGCACAGAGACAGGCCTCTCTCCCCAGCCAGATATTTCACCCAGGCAGATATAAACCATGGCAAGATTGCTTATCGACCCCCAACTGCAGCTCCCCACCTGAGAGAGATCACTGCCTTCTCCTTTGCTGGTAAGGAACTGGGCTGCTCTCAGCCTGCTGCTCTTCCTCCAGTCCTGGAGTGACTTGGTGGGTATGTCTGTGCTTGTGAGGGCACGAGGACACGGAGTAGGTGGAGGAGTGAACCAAGAGTTCACCCCATTCCTTGACACCTCAACAAGGTTTTCCCCCTGTGGTTTGATAGAGGGACACTCAGTGGCTTGTGGGGTGCTCACTGGGTGCTTAGGAGCTTTGCTGCACTGGGAGGGGGGTTAGTCCTTGAGATTGGAACTAGAACTGATGAGCTCTGCTTGTGTTTGTCCCCTCAGGTCTCCCAGAGTCAGTCAGCTTCCGATTCACAGGTATGTGAACCATTGGCTCTTCCCTGGCTAAGCAGTTTTTATCCTCATGCCCTTCACATTGCCTGTGGCTCCTCATCCCTTCTGCTGCTGCAGGCACACCCATGGGTGCTCTGTGGGAATTCCTGGAAATGAACATGCCTGGGGAATATTAATTCATCTGTGTCCCAGCAGTGTTGTCTCTTTTTCCAGTAGCCACCTACAATCTGTCCTAAAATCCTGGTTCATTCCTGCTTTCCCCCCAGTGTGTGAGCAAGGGAATTGTTAAATTACTGGTGATGAGCTGCTTGCTTGTTGAGCACATTCCTGCACTCTGATGGGGTTTCTGTCTGTGTCTAGTGTCTGGTGGAGAGCACACGACCCCAGAGATGGTGTTTGTCATTCATTTGCTCTCTGCAGAGCAGCAGCCTCCAGTCTTCCAGATCACAGCTCCATTCCTGGAGGTCAGCCAGGGGGGCAAAGCCATCATTGGTGAGTAGGGTGTAAGGGATGGGGTGCAGGGCTGGCCTGAGGCACAGTGTTTATTGCCAGGAGGCCACGTGGTTGGAGCAGAGGAGAGTTTTGGTCTCCCTAACTTCTGCATAGAACCATAGAATTGTCAGGGTTGGAAGGGACCTTAAAGCTCATCCAGTTCCAACCCCCCTGCCATAGGCAGGGTCACCTCCCACTAGATCAGACTGCTCAGAGCCCCAGCCAGCTTGGCCTTAAAAACTTCAGGGATGGGGCTTCCACCACCTCTCTGGCAACCTGTCCATGTGCTTCTGCAGGTGTAGCAGCAACCACTGAGAAAACTACGTGGTGGTGCCTCAGGAAAGTGCCTGGGGATGTCCAGCACCCCTCCAGCACATGGCAGATCCATTTGCTGGCTGAGGCAGGGGCAAGCAGGCTTAGGGACCTGCTACTCCTCAACTTTTTCCCCTCTTAGGCTTAGAATTATTATGAACTGCAGTTTTTGGACTCCATCCCCAAGAGCACATCACAGAACCTAAGGGATATTGCCAGCACAGTGTCTGAGGGTGCTGAAACCATGCTCTCTTTCCCTGGCACAGGGGTCCAGTTAGCTGTGAGTGATGCAGACACAGCTCCCGAGGGTCTCTTCTTTGAGCTGGTGAAGCCTCCCCGCCACGGCACTGTGCTCAAGTACAGTGCAGGTGTCCAGGAGCACATGAGAGCAGGTGAGTTGAGCAGGAGGCTTAGGAAGCCTCCTTAGAAGTCATCTCCTCTCACCACAGAAGGGGCAGCATGTGCCTGGTTGACCAGGAGAAGCCTCTGGCAGGTGTGGCTGTACCGGGTGTGCGTGTGTCACGCAACAGCCACTCTGCTGTGGTCACTGACCAGCTGCTGATCTCAAAGGGTGTTTTGTTTGCTGCGCTATAGTCACAGCTGAAGTAACTTAGTGAAGTAACACTAAGCAAATGTTATCTGCAGGAGAGCAGTGCAAGCAGAAGGTGCAGTGAGGGAAGCCTTATCTAGCTCTGACAGGCAGAGAACTAGGAAGAGTCACTGTGGAACTGTGAAGGTCGCAGCTTTTCCTCTGCCCTGCTTATGTGCTAGCTCCTTAAATGTCCTCAGAGCTTTAGTACACAATTAACTCTTCTTCTAAAGTGGGGCCGTGGGTCATTTGGAGTCTTTCTGACTTGTGCCTTTTTCTTTTGGGGAAGGTGACACCTTCAGCTACGAGGACGTCACCCGAAACGCTCTGCAGTACGGCCACGATGGCTCCTCAGCAGCAGAGGACAGCATGGAAATCTCTGTCACTGATGGGGTCAGCACAGTGACCACAGTGTTGAGGGTGGAAGTGGCCCTGACAGATACCAACGGCCCTCAGCTGGCACCGGGCTGCTTGTTGGCCATCACTGTGGCCAGTAAAAGCTCAGTGACTCTCTCTCGTCTGCACCTCGCTTATATTGTAAGTTTTAGTCCCTTTTTACACCCAGGGAATGCTCCCAGCCTCATTTCCTCACCCTCCACACACCCTCTGCCACTTGCACCTCTCTGCTGCCAACGTGGGCTCTTGGGAGGCAGCTGCAGTTTTGACTGGCTTTGGGTTACTGCTGCCAAGCAGAGGATAATCAACTCTTTCATCCAAGGGGGTTTTAAAGCTATCCCTGTTTGACTCCAACAGAAGTGAACTGCCAAGCTAAACATGAGAATGGAGTTAATCCCAGATTTTTGTATCAGAGTTGCTAGTAAAGCACGTGGATTTGCTAAGTGATAATCCCTTGGAAATTTCCCCCTTCCCAATACTGCCAGGTTCTTTTTCTGGACGTAGTTGAGGGTGAGGAGGTCTGAGCAACCCAAGGTGCTGCACTGCTCAGCAGCTCAGGGTTAGTCCTGGGGATCATGCTTTGTACAAGAGTTACCCTGCTGGCCAAATCCAGAAGCATAGAATTGTTTTGGTCAGAGGAGAGTTTGGAGTTCATTGAGTCCAAATCTTCCCCCAGCACTTCCAGGCTCAACAAGCCCAGGTCCCTCAGCTGCTCCTCACCAGGCTTGTGCTTCAGACCCCTCACCCTCTCAGCAGAAAGGTGTTTTACTCCTGAGCAGGTGATTTAGCAGCAGATGCTGCAGCAGTGGATTTCAGATATGCAGATGTGCTCCCTGCAGGGAGGGGAGATGGCAGCTTGTATGTGAGGCTGGAGAGACCTGAGATAGTGACTGACAGGCATGGTGAGGAAACTGCAAGTGCTGAGGCAGGATAAGAAGGCAGATGAATGGTTTTTTTCCAAGGGATCAATCTGGCTACAAGTCTGAAGTCTGTGCTGGCCTCCTCTTAAGGAGGAAGGCTGACAAGGGAGCTGCTCATGATTAATCTGACAACACTTGGGGAAAAGAGGATTTCATTCCTGACCCAGAGCCTGAGCATATGATGAATTCTGCTCTGAGTCTTATCTTTCAAGTGACCAGCAGAAACTTAGAAGAAAGATGACAGCTGAGTTGTGGTGTCACAGAGGTGGCTGTGCTTAATGTAGTTAAAAAGAGCCAAAAATCAGCTTTGAGTTTAGTGAGAATCTGGCTTTTGCAGCATTGCTCCACATTAACCTCTGTTTTACTAGGAACTGAGCCCAGCTCCCTGTCTCTGTCTGAAGCACTGGTGGGCAGCAGTCACTCCCCTAAAATTTAGCTCCCTTTATCTGGAGTTGGGAAAATTACCTTACGTAACTGGTCCAGGTTACTAGCAGTGGAAAGCAATATTCCAAACCAAAACCACGAGGTTTATTCCTGGGAGATTGTGGTGATGTGAAACAAGGAGACAAAGAAAAGCTCTCTGAGCCAAGAGAGAATTAAAATACATTTTGCAGTAGATCCTGAAGATGTCAACCCAGTTGTCTCTCTTCTCGTCAGTAGAGCTTCCTTTAATATCCACCAGCTAGCTTGGTGTATTTCCCTGCAAAACATTTTCTCCCTCCTTCCATTTTTAGTTGAAGCTAAGCTCGTCTTGGTTTTGATGTGGTTTCTTTCTTCCTGTTTAGGACAACAATTCTCCTGACTCAGAGATAAGAATCCAGCTCATATCTCTGCCTGCTTATGGCACTCTCCTCCGGATGTCAGGCTCTCGTGAGCAGGAGCCTTCCAGGGTTTCTAATTTCACCATGGAAGACATCAACAGCCAGAGGATCAGGTATCAAAGAGCTGTTCTCCTTCAGGTTGTGCCAGTTAAAAGCTCAGTGGGCTTTCCACAGGGATTTCTGGGCTGTATTATTATACTACAGTGTATCAAAAGTTGGTTTTTAATCCTTTCTTGGCTCTTGTATCTTCTAAGAAAGAACAAGAGTGTTTCCTCTGAGCAGAATTAGGGGTTGATGCTCATCCAAAATGCCAGTAGTTGGTGTAGCTTCCAGCTACTGGTATTTTTTTCTGTGTGCACAATGGTGTGGTGATACTTTAGGTAGGCAACACCCAAACCAGGGATTAAAAGAACTTGGGGGAATGAACATGAAAGAGAGTTAGTTGGGAACTGAAATACCACCTCTCATTCAAGAGAAGGTGGTATTTCAGTTACTACATCTCACCTCTAAATGCAGAGATGAGATGTAGTCACCTGCCAGTGAGACACCCCAACCCACAACGTGTGTTCTGACTCTCCACAGCTACTCCACTGTGTTTGAGACCAGCAACCAGCCAGTTACAGACATCTTCCACTTTGCTGTGTTTGATGCTGACAACAACCGGCTCGACAGGCAGATGTTCACTGTCACCATCGTGTCTGCCCTCACCATGCCATCCCTCATTGCTTTTGCTGACCACATCACTGTAAGTGGCTCCACTGGCACCAGTGTCTCACATGGGAGGGACTGAACAGCTTGCCTGGGCAGAGGGGGAATCACTGAAGTGCAGTGATGCTGCAGCCTGGTGCTGTGAGTGCAGTGGGTTCCCAGATTCCTGATAGTAGAGCTGCATGGCAGAGCCTCATCTGCTTGCATCTCTTCTAGTCAGGAGCTGGGTTCTCCCCAGGGTGTCTTGGAACCAAGTCTGACTTATCCCTGAGAAGTATTTCACAGAGTCATGGAATCACAGATCATCTTGTCTGATCCACCAGGGTCACCCAGAGCAGGGGGCCCAAGGTCGCAGTGTTTGGAATCTCTCCAGAGAAAGAGACTCCACAATCTGGGCAGCCTGGGCCAAGCTCTGACACCCTCACACCAAAGAATTTTCCCTTCCTGTTCACATGGAACCTCCTGGGTTCAACTTGTTGCCCATTGCCCCTTTTCCTGTCCCTGGGCACCACTGACAAGAGTCTGGCCCCATCCTCTTGCCCCCTGGGGGCCCTTTAGCTCTTGCTCAGCTCCCCCCTCAGGCTGCTCTTCTCCAGCTGAACAGCCCCTGGGCTCTCAGCTTTTCCCTGCCACAGAGATGCTCCAGCCCCTCAGCACCTTCCCAGCCTCTGCTGGACTCCCTCCAGTAAAGACAGATTTCACCCCTTGATTTCACCAGCTTGTGTGTAAACAGACAAGCAAAAGACAAGTCTGAAAACATCTGGTGCTTTGGACTGCTACATGGCATTTCCAACTCCTTATCAAAGCCTTTTGAAGTGAGATCCCTCCTGTCCAGCTTTGCATTTCCCCTCCCTTGCCTTCAAAAGGCTCTCCTCCATCAGAAGTGCCAATCTCACCTTCCACAAGGTGAGCACCTTCTCCTGTTGATAACATACAGCCTCCCCTGGAGTGCCAGACAGGCTTTGATCTTCCCATCCCATTTCACCTACCAGCTGATTCCATGCCTAGCAGATCTAGGGGAGGGTGGGATGGGCCTTCAGAGACCCAGCAAGCCCCTCTGTTGTGGGCAGGCTCGTTGGGTAGTGCTTCCCATGAGTGCCTTGGTGGTGGTTCTGTCACACACTTCTGCTTTCCAGGTGGATGAAGGGGGCAGGGTCCCACTGCTGGCTCATCACCACTTGGCTGCTGATTATGATACTGCTGCCAAGGAAGACCTGAGGGTCACAGTTATCACCCTACCTATGTATGGCTACCTCGAGAATGCCAGGACAGGTAAACAGCTTGGCTGTGTTTTGTTGTCACTGTGATCAATTTCAGCCATCCTGGTTACACCAGCCTTACCACATTATCAAGAAGACACAGGATTTGCACTGAACAAAGATGTTCACCCTTGTGACTTTGCTTAACCCTGTGCATGGTCCTAACAGTTAAATCATACACAAATCATAAATTGCCTTGGCAAAATGCCACTGTGGGGCATGGGATTGCTCATCCTGCACATCAACCAGCAGCCTCCTCTTTCTGCAGAGGTCACAGGATGTGTGATTATGGTCCTGCACCCTCCACAACGTGCTGTTCTCCTCCTCATCCTGCTGCTTTCCTTTTTAGTTTAGCAGTGAGTTGAGCTCACTTGTTGAACACCCTTTCACCAGCAGTATTGTGGTCCGCAGGTGAGAGTTTTGGCCCACAGAGCGAGGCTGCTGTGGCTGCTGATGCTTCCTTCTCCCTTCAAGACCTTCTGGAGAACAGCATCTCCTACTTCCAGAGTGTCCATGAAAGCATTGAGCCTACAAGTGATGTTTTCAGCTTTTATGTGAGCGATGGTTTCAGCCGGTCTGAGGTGCAGAGCATCAACATCACCATTCAGGTAGGCTGCTGCTCCCTGCCCTCTCCTTCCACGCAGACACACAGCTCCTCAAGTGCCAGCTTTGCCCAGTTTCCTTTCCTTCCTCCCCCTAGTACAGGCACATAATCCATCTGTGACTCCAGGGAACAGCTGTGCATTGCAGGGCTTATTTCTCTGCTGGCTCCTCCCTCTTGGTAGCAGCCGTGGTGCTGGGTGGATTTGGAGAGGCTGGTGTAGCTCATTAATGGGTGTCACCACCAGTGTTGTCATCTGGGGGCTTGTCTTTCATTCAGCAGTCTTTGCCTCTTGCCCCTTTGGTGTTTTCTGACCCTGTTCCTTTGGCACCCGTGCAGAGGCAGAACGATGAGCCCCCAAAGATGGTGCTGCAGCCCGTCAGAGTGCGCCAGGGCTCGGCTGTGGTCCTCACCAACACCTCCCTCAACCTGCAGGACCTGGACACCCAGAGCTCTGAGCTTGTCATCATGGTTACCAAAAGCCCTGCCCACGGTAAGGCCTGGTGAGCTGGGAGGGCCTGTCTTTGGGTGTCTGATCCCATTGTTGCAACCAAATTCGTACCAGTCTTGGCAAGAAGCAGATAACTTCTGTCCCTGTGGACAGCAAGGCTCTGCCCACCTGCATGCACCCCCCTAGAGCTGGCACACAGTCCCTGGCGTATTGGCTGCCCCCCATAACTTCTTCCTACCTGTCTGTTGTTCATCAGGCCATCTCCGCCGGAGGCAGGTTGCTGCAGAGCCCCCTGAGCGCGGACGTGTGTTGTCCATGGGCTCCTCCTTCACCTACCAGGATGTTCTGGATGAGCTGATCGTTTACACTCGGAGTGGAGCAACAGCCCAAACGGATGAGTTTGGCTTCTCCATCACAGATGGTGTCCACGCACAGACAGGGAGGCTGGAGTTCTTCACGGAGCTGCCAAAGAAGCAGCCGCCCACCTTGGCTGTCAACAGGGGCCTGCAGCTCCCAGTTGGTACGGGGAGAGGGAGGTGTTGCCACGTGGGCCTGTCTGAACCATTGCTGGGTTGGCTGAAGCTGTCCCTGTGGATTTTGTTTCTCTGGTCCAGGCTCTGCAGCTCACCTCACGGATCAGCTCTTGAAAGCAGCAGCTGTTTACTCGGATGACACAAGGATTAGATTTGTCATGAGGAGGGATCCCAGCGTGGGCCAGCTGCAGTTGACCAGAACTGATAATCCAGTGAAGATCTCTGTTGAAGGACCTGTCAGAAGTTTCACCCAGGCTGATATAAATAAAGGTGAGAGTGTTTGATCTGAGATAATCACAGCAAGTCAAGTAATCCGTGGCCAGTTTAGCTCATCCTGCTTGGAGCAGGGAGCTGGATTCAGTGATCCTAACGAGTCCCTTCCAACTTGAGATGTTGTGTGATTCTGTGGTCTTTGTGAGAGGGGGACGATGACTTGGAGCAGGGAAAGAAAAAAAAGGTTGTTATGTTAGAGCAGAAACAGGTTATCTTTAAGCAAGTGTTGTAAAGTCTCTCTCAGCAGGAGAAAAAGAATAAAAAGTAAGGAAACCCAAACCCAGGAGCTCTGTCAAGCCCCAAGCCCCTCAGCTTATGATGCTAGCCTCCTTCCAAACTAAGAATCAAATGATGCAGCCTGTAACAAACCACCTTCTCCTGTCCCTCCCTCCAGGGCACGTGTTGTACAGTCACAGGAAAGGGGATCCTGGTGGAAATTTGGCCTTCACCTTTGATGTGGTCGATGCAGATGGCAACAAACTGACAGACCAAGTGTTTTACATTGGGGTATTAGGTAAGAGATGCTGCTGAAGTTATGTTTCCTTTGCTGCAGAGCTGTGGCCTTCATAAATTGCATGCCCATCTCAAATGCACTTCCAAGAAGTAAATCTGGAGAACCAGGTTTTAGTTGTCAGTATTCAAAGGCATTTTAAGTCTGGGGCATGGGGAAAGTTCTCAGATGTAAGGATTAGTTCTTTGGCTTCTGACCAACTCACTGGAAAAGGTAGAAAAATTGTCCTTAATATCTTCATAGTGTTGTCCTTACAATGTTATAAAGTTATGATGCTGGAAAGTTCCCCTTGGTTAATGCCAAGGCCCAGAGTACCTGGGTTGGACTTACCAGCCTGGGAGGAGGTGGTTTGCTTAAGCCCAGTTACCCTATTAGATTAACACCAAGGGAAGGATGGTGACTGTCTCCTAACTCAGCTTTGCATTCAACCCTTCCAGAGGACAGGTTTCCCCCCTCCATCCTGGCAAACAAAGGGCTGGTGTTGGATGAGAACTCAGCAAAGACAATCACAACCCTGCAGCTCTCTGCCACTGATGAGGACAGTGAGCCAGCCCAGCTCCACTATAGGGTCACCAAGCAGCCCCAGCTGGGGCATCTGGAACATGTGGCCTCCCCAGGTTAGTAGGCTGGTAGGTTTGGGTGCTCCTGGCAGGAGTTCTGAAGAACTAGAGAGCTTTTGAGCCCTAAAGATGCTGCAGGAGAATCCATGCCTGGAGGCAGCAACACAGGATTGTGTTTCCCATTAGAAATCAAATTAGCCCAGAGAGCTGATGAATGGGGTGAGTGGAGGCAAAGCAGCCCAGCAGCCACAGAGGAGGATTTAGTCAACCTCTGGGTGATCTTATGCCCTGTGGAAACCTTGCTGGTGGATTTGGTAGGTCAAGCCAGCTTGCTGCTGGGTGAACCTCCTCTTCCAGGAGCTATTGCTGCATCTTCAGGCAAACCAACCTTCAGCCTTCTCTGGGAGCAGCTACTGTATAAAATTAAAAACTTGCAATATCTTTGTTGAAATTGCCAACTCAACAGTGAATCTTCTGGAGACCCAAAAGAGCTGGGTTAAGGATGTTATTCCTCCTGTTATTTCAAACATGATGATGCTGTTCTTGTGATTTCAAGGGTCTAAGAGGAGTGGGGTATTCAAAAGACAGACAAACCTTTCAAGCTAATGAGCTCTGAGGAAACCTTGGCTAATCACCCTGTTGGGGCTCATTTAGTTCTATCAGATCCTGGTATCTTTTGTAGTGTGGCCAGTTCTTGTCAGTAGCCGTTTAGCATGATAAACTGGTGGCAAACTTTCTGCCAGGGTTGTTGTTATTGAAAGCAGTCAAACTCAGCAGAGGGACTTAAAGGCTAAAGTGCTTTTTGAAATGCTTGTCAGGTACCTTTCTGTGTCACACCTAATGACCTGTAAAGATCTCAGTTTTGCAAGCAGGGCTTACTCTGTTCTAAACACAAGGATCCAAGGAGGTGAAAAGAGAGCAGAGACTTGGAAGGCATTTTTAGAACTGCAGTGAGGCCAGGTAACCTTTGGCTTATAGTCAGTGGTGCCCTGGTTAGATCAGCAGTGAAAATCAAAGTGGTATTTCTAGTGATTTTCTCACAGCTTCACCTCTCACCCTCTGCCCTGAGAGAGCCAGAGAGAACAGAGTCCAGCTAGATATATCCAGCTCTCTGGATTTTTCTCTGCCTCACTCTTCTTGCTGCACATGTTCCCCTATTTTTCTTTGCCTAGGGATGAGAATCAGTTCCTTCAGCCAGGCAGACCTGGCCTCCCGCAGCATCCGTTACGTCCACACCAGTGACATTGAAAAGCACATGGATTCCTTCACCTTCTCTGTGTCTGATGGAAGGAATGAGGTAAGTCCCAGCACGTTTTCTTGCCTGGGAGACATGGTTCCACATAGCAAAGGAAATTAAACCAGCCTTTTCTCCTGAGAGATCTGTCATATCACAGGGAGGGAGGGAGCCTGGTGAAGGTGTGGGGCAACCACCTGTGGTGTAGCCTCGTGAGACTGGTTTACCAAGGTGGCCTTGACTGGCTTTCCATCTGCTCACCAGTTTCTCCTGGGATGCAGTGCACTGGTGATGTACCCAGAAGCACAGTTAGAAATGTCTCCTTCCTGCTTGCTGGAAGAGAAAAATCATAGCTGCAAGTAGAGGGAGAGGGACAACGTGGAATGAGGGAGGAAAAAGTGGGTGTCCATGAATATCAGGGGAAGAGAGGAGGGATAGGAGAGGCCATGTTCCATCCATGTTCACAGGATCTGAGCCTAAAAACACAGATTTACTCACTAGACAAAGCCTAAAGGAAGCAACCCAAGCTCTGTATCACCATGGTCTCCCAAAAGCATTACTGTTCCAGTGGAGTTGCACTCCTGGAAGACCAAATTCCTCAAGAGAGGCTTTTCCTCCCATTCCAGGTGAGCCAGACATTTGACATCACCATAAACCCCGTGGATGACTCCTTACCAGTGGTGCAGAGCCTCGGGATGACTGTTCAGGAAGGCGTGAGGAAAACCATCACAGAGTTTGAGCTTAAAGCAACAGATGCTGACACAGAGGTAAGGCAGGAATCCCACCCAAGCCACTCCCTCCCCTGTCCTGCTGTGCACATCTGGGTGCTCAGAAAAATTGGCTTGTGTTCAAAGAGAGAGATTACAGAGAATGTCACCTTCCCCTGTGATTGTACCCTGTCTGATCACAGCACCAAACAAAGAGCTCGTGGGAGGCACAGCTTGTACATAAATAGATGAGTGTTTGAACAAAGCAAAGCCCTGGCTTGAGAAACAGCTTCATCTGGGATGTCTCAGACACATAAGCAGCAAACCTATGTGGAAAACATCTAGAAGTTGTGATCAGAACTAATCCTTGCCCCATCCCATCCTACCTCTGAACGCTGTGGACTTGAGCAGAGCTTACGTGTAGCCTTCACACACTGAGCTTTTGCCTAGCACAGAGGAAGATGATGACTCCTCTTCCTCCTGGGTCTGGCCAGAGACTAAGCTCTGTCACGTTGGCTACATCTCCCTGCACTGCAGTTTCCCTGCAGCAGAAGATTTCCTGGCTGCCTGTTACTGCTTTGAGCCAAAGGTTGTCTCTGCCTCCACCCTAACAGCAGCGACACGCAGCACCTTGCTTAGAGTGGATGCAGCACTGGGGGTCTTATCCCATGTCCCAAGGGTTGTCTTAGAGCAGCAGAACCCCATTTGGTGCCATGTGCCTAGCCCAGCTCTCCCTGCTTGGGCTTGTTTTGTAGGTAGCCACCTCAGGAGAGGGCTGAAGACAGGGCAGGGTTGGAGGTGACCCAGTTCAACGTGAGGCGCTGCGTTTCAGCCCCTGCTTGGAAACACCATACTAGGAAAGCTGGGTGTAGAGTCCCTTTGCAGCCACCTTGAGCTGGAAGGACCTTCCTGGCTTAGTGCTGGGGTCAGGCCATCAGCTGTGCCCCTCTGTCCTCCATGCAGGCCGAGTCCATCACATTCACAGTGGTGCAGCCCCCTCGGCACGGCCGGATCGAGCGCAGCGGCCCCGGGCAGCGTTACCACCCGGCCAGCGCCTTCACGATGGATGACATCTACCACAACCGCATCAGCTACAGCCACCAGGGCAGCAGCTCCCTCAGGGACCGCTTCACTTTCACCGTGTCTGATGGCACCAACCCCTTCTTCATGCTGGAGGAGGCAGGGAAGAAGGTAATGGGAGGAGAAGGGGTGTGAGGGAGACCTATAGATAACAGAGAGCTTGGGGAAGGGGAGACGTAGCTGCTGCTGCTCCCGTGAGGATAAGGGCTGAGTGCTCTCCACTACGTGATGCCATTTGCTCCTCCCTGGGGTGTACCAGCCTTTGGAACTCGCCCCAGCAGAGCTGGAGAAGAGGAGACTGAGGGGGGACCTCATCAATGTCTATAAATATATTAAGGGTGAGTGTAGAGAGGATGGAGC
>JANHGL010022743.1:0-18191 GCA_024611195.1 Ceyx melanurus | reverse complement strand
GAACCTCAACCAGTACGCGATTGTCCTGTGCCGCACGCAGCGGGGAACAGCCACCGCCGGCCCCCTCGGGGCCACCTACAGCTCCGCCTCACGGCCGGGAGACCGGGACTACGTGGAGTATGCTGGGCAGGTAGGGTGTGGCCACCGGGCCGACTGTGCGTGCCGTGAAACCTGGCTGAAAGAACCAGTACAAGCTGAGGAAAACACAGCTGTGTTTCCTTTCCAAATACCTGTGGGCTCGGAGATCAGGTGTTTGTGTTGGCAGATGCGTTTTGCAGCCGCGTTCTGCCCGACCACAGATGTCACAGGCTTGCCCGAGTAAGAATTTCCCTCGTGCAAGATAAAAGCACAGGCGAGATCAGAAGGGAGGGGCACCTACGTGCAGTGTTCACTGCTGCCTTTCACCCCCACTAGGCTTTTTCCTTGGTTAAGGTCGGTGTCCAGTGCTGCCTGTGCACAGGGTACGTGACTCAGGAGTTAAAGCAAGAAGGGCAGAGGGTTTCAGACCCTGGTCCAGAGACAGCAGCCTTCTTGCTGCCTTCCAGGTGCAGTTTGAGGAGAGGGAGGACACCAAGACCTGCACCATCATCATAAACGATGACAGCATCTTTGAGGGCACGGAGAGTTTCACTGTGGAGCTCAGCACACCAGCCTATGCTCTGCTGGGGAACATCACCCGGGCCACAGTCACCATCACTGACCCAGAGGACGAGCCCACCCTGCAGTTTGACAGGAAGACGTACCATGTCAGTGAGAGTGCTGGGCTTCTCTCAGCTCCTGTGGAAAGGAAAGGTGGGTAGAGCTTGGCAAAACAACTTCTCGTGCTCCTGTGGGGCTCTGCGGGCACCAAGGTGGGTGAGGCATGTGGAGCCACAAGGGTAGAGGAGGAGCCCTGGGGACTGTGACCAGCAGTAAACTGGGGTTGCAGAGAAGGGACAGGCTGTGAAGCATGTGGGGCTGCCTAGAGCTCGGGGTTTCATTCTATACCTCACAGATGACAGCAGCAGCTTGGTGCCTGTCTCTTGCCCATCACTGTGATTCCTGCAAGGCTGCCAAGGAGCCTGTGCAAACAACTCTTTCCTGCTGGCAAATGAATAGCAGTGACCTCCCCAAAACAAGTCTTTCTTGGTGATGATTTTGGGGCGATTCTTTGACTTTTTGGGAGTGGCTTCACGCCACAACCGAGCCAGCAAACACCAAGACGGGGCAGATGTTTGGAGTTTTGATTTTTCCACTAGAGTTACGGGGTTTTCTTGTTGGTGACCTAGGGGATGCCAGCAGCGCCGTGTCCGCCGTCTGCTACACCGTCCCCAAGTCAGCCAAGGGAAGCGGCCTCCACACGCTGGAATCCGGCTCCGACTTCAAGTCGCGGGGGATGGGGGACGACAGCCGGGTCGTGCTGGGGCCGGGGGTGACGATGGCGACCTGTGACGTGACGCTGATCGACGACAGCGAGTACGAAGAAGAGGAGGAGTTCGAGCTGGTGCTGGCTGACGCCTCGGACAACGCACGCGTCGGCGGCCGGGCCTCGGCCAGCGTCTTCATCGGCGGCCCCAACGACGCCTCCACCGTCTTCCTGGGCAACGCGACCTTCACCGTGGGCGAGGCTGCAGGTGATGATTGTGGGGGGATTCTTTGGACTGGCTGGTTTTGAGGTATGTGGCTGCTTTCTTAGCTTGCTTCTGTCTTGAGCTACGCAGGGACCATTGAGATCCCAGTCCTCAGGCAGGGACCTGATCTCTCCGCCCCCATCTCGGTGTGGTGTGCCACTCGGGCCTCAGACCCTCCTTCTGCCAGCCCAGGAATCGACTATGTCCCCAGCTCCAGAAAAATAGAGTTCAGGCCGGGCAAGACTGAAGAGGTGAGGAGCCACTCTGACTCCTGAGGAGTCTGCTCTGTCTGGTGGCACTTGTTTCTGTGCACATCCTGTACTTGCCAGTTGTCTGCTTTGAAAATCCCCTCGGGACCACTTGAGGATTGTTCATGAACCTGCTGGGTGTACACTCACCTCTGACCAGCACTCCAGCCAGGGAAGGCTGGGGCAGGCCAGCTCTCCAGGACCCAGATGGCTGCCCCTGCTCTGGAACGATGTGCTGCCTTTAGCTAGAGCATTGTTTTCCTTGATTAACTAGTATATCAAAGGCCTGACATAACAACTTCACCTCGGACACCCATGTGAGTGCTGGGAAGGATGGCAGCTTTGCACCTCTAAAAGCAGGGCTTCTCCTTTCCTTCCAGTTCTGCACTCTGACGATCCTGGACGACGCACAGTACCCAGTGATAGAAGGGCTGGAGACATTTGTTGTTTATCTCAGCTCACCCCATGGAGCTGAGCTGACAAAGCCATTCCAAGCCATCGTGGCCATTAATGACATCGTCCAAGATGGTGAGTTACCTGTGGCAGCTCTGTGTGGTCTATCTTAGCCTCTCCCTTCACACTCCCATGCAGCAGAAGGCCAGTCTAAGCCAGGTTATTCACAGGCTGGATTTAGCTTGTTTTCCTGGGATCCTCCCATTCCATTTGGCTGCTTTGTTTCTTGACATGCTTCACTATCCCCAGGAGCTTGGAAAGGCAGAATGAGTTTTCCTGTAGCATTCCCTGACTTGCAACCACACTTTGCCTCCTCTGCTTTGTTCTGTGCTTTCTGTCAGCTGAAGTCCTCCTTACTCTGTCAGAAGGTCTCCCTGGGTGTTTACTTTCTCTTGTGTTGTAGCATGGCTTGATTAGCTCCCATTTTTGTGTGGAGCCTCAACACCTCTCGACTCTCTTGGTTACCTCCTGCAGTACCAAGCATGCAGTTTGCCAAGGATACATACACAGTGAAGGAGAAGGAGGGAACCCTGCACATCCCCATCTTGCGCAGCGGGGACCTGAGCTACGAGTCCTCTGTCAGGTGCTACACCCAGAGCCGGACAGCAGAGGTCATGGAGGACTTTGTGGAGAGGAGGAATGCAGAGGAGTCTCGCATCACCTTCTTGAGAGGGGAGAAGGTGAGCTGAACCTGGCTTCTGCTGAGAGCAAAGAACCATTGATGGGAGAGGTGCAGATCTCCTTGGCTCAGCATTGTCAGAGAATGCTGATGGAGGCTCTCCAAACTCATAGATGCTTAAAGTCACAAATTCTCCTGGTCCTGGAAATACGACGTGACTGTGAAGGGGTTGTTTGCTTCTTCATAGAACAGGTTAAAAGGTGAAATGCAGATTTGCTGTGGCAGTAGGATGCTGCATTGTTGTAGCAGAGAGCTGTCAGTTTGTAGAAGCAGATGTCTTCACTGCTGTGTCTCATCAAGTAACCTGGTGGTTTGTCCACACTGAAGCAGCAGCATTAAAAATAGAAGTGCTTCTTCCAGGATTGACAGTACTGGGACATTAAACCCCAGATAGGGAAGTACAGCATGGCCTTGAAGTGGCTTTGTTGGTTTGATGAAGGTTTCCTGTTTTCTCCTGCTTAGGTGAAGAACTGCAGTGTCTACATCAGTGATGACTCTGCCTTTGAACCAGAAGAGCAGTTCCAGGTCTACCTTGGTAGCCCACTGGGAAACCATTGGAGTGGAGCTCGGATTGGGAAGATGGATGTGGCAACCATAACTGTCACCAACGAGGAAGATGGTGAGTGAGGAACCTCAGCAAGGGTGTCACTGTAGTGTGGGATGCAGTTCTGAGGTGGCCACCACAGACTCATCAGCAGTTTGCAGTTAATTTAGTCCCTGTTGAATGCCCTCGGTCATGTGGTCACGGGTGATGTGGTGGCTTTGCATGCTGGACTGGTCTGAAGGGGAGAGACTGAATAGCAGTGGCTCAAAGCCACCACTTGTCCCACTTGCCATTCCCCTGCTGTTACCCATGGAGTTGCTTTGCTTCCCCTGGGAGATGTGGCCTTCCCTCCACCATGTGACAGCCTGGAGAGATCTGTAGGGAAGAAGAGGGTGCCTGGTCCCTCTGGTCTGACAGCCAGTGGGGGATGTAGCACTGGCACGTGGCATGAAATTGAGGGCATGTGGAAGGCAGGGGGTGGCACAACCATTTACCTTCCCCTGTAGCCCAGTATGTGTTGGGTTTTGCCCCACCTATTTCCCTAGTTCACATCCATGTGATGGGGCTGAGGTTTTGGCCCCTGCTTTGAGAATCCCCTTGCTCTGCAGACGCGTAGATAGAACCTCAGAGGAGCTGAGCTTAGTGCAACCCTGAGGCTTTTCCTTCTCTGCTCTTTCTTTAGCACCCACCATTGAGTTTGAAGAAGCTGCTTACCAAGTACGGGAGCCCCCTGGCCCAGAGGGTGTTGCTGTTCTAAACATCAAGGTGGTCCGGCGAGGGGATCAGAACAGGACCTCCAAAGTTCGCTGCAGCACCCGTGACGGCTCCGCTCAGGCCGGAGTCGATTATTATCCCAAGAGTCGACTGCTCAAATTCAGCCCAGGTAAGACCCTTGACCAAGGACCCTCTTGGAGGGAAGCTTGGAGGTGGTGGTGCCACCAGGGAGATGTTGTGTGTATCAGAAGGAGCACTGAAGGGAAATGCATGTATGATGTTTGCAACTCTCTGGTTGCCTAATCGTTCCCAGTTCAAACCCACTGGTGTCCCCAGCACCAGCCCTCTCCATCTGGTGTGCCAAGTGCCAGGCTGCCACCCACACAGGTATTATTAATCCTCAGATGGTATCTGCTGGCAAATCTGTCATCAGTTGGGCTCATTGTCATTGCTAGAGTAGACTCCCCCGTGGATGGTGCTAAGTTATTAGTAGCAGTGAGTGGAAATCAAATGTAGATGGGCCTATTTTATCCTGGTGCTTCGGTTGTTGTAGCCTAGACCAGCTGGGCAGGATTTTCACAAGACCCTCAGAGCAATATCAGGCAATGAATCGAGTTCTCTCAGTTTCTCTTGCATTCCCTCTCACAGGTGTGGACCACATCATGTTTAAGGTGGAGATCATGTCCAATGAAGACAGGGAGTGGCACGAGTCCTTTTCTCTGGTGCTGGGTCCAGATGATCCAGTGGAGGCCGTTCTTGGTGACACCAGCACTGCCACAGTGACTATTCTGGATCAGGAGGCAGCGGGGAGCCTGATCCTACCAGCACCTCCCGTGGTAGGTTGCCCATTGCAATGGCCGTGGTTTGGTACCCCTCAAACACAGACTGCAAACCCCAGCAGGGTTTCTGAACTAAAGTGAAGAGCTGCTGGGGTGTGTGGACAGAGCTGCTGGGGTGTGTGGACAGAGCTGCTGGGGTGTGTGGACAGAGCTGCCTCTTCCACCCCTCCCATCAGCCCCACGTGAACGCTTCCCACTTGCATCCCTGCAGGTCGTCACCCTGGCCGACTACGACAGGGTGGAAGAAGTGACCAGGGAAGGTGCTAAGAAATCCCCTTCCCCAGGCTACCCACTGGTCTGTGTCACTCCCTGTGACCCACACTTCCCCAGGCACGCGGTGATGAAGGAGAGGTGCGGAGAGGCCGGGATCAACCAGTCCTCCATCCAGTTCAGCTGGGAAGTGGCAACCCCCACGGATGGGAATGGAGCCAGGTCACCTTTTGAAACCATCACCGACAACACACCGTTCACCAGTGTCAACCATAAGGTAGGGTGGGACTGCCAGGGTGCCTGCAGGGTCTCAGAGGGGGCTTGGGGGGGATCTGTCAGTCCCTGAGGTGGGTGGTCGCTCACGTGGGGAATCTGGCTGTGTTCCTGCAGCTGAAAAAGTGGCTGTGCCTCAGAAACAGCTCAGGAGGGTGACAATGGATATAAACTGGAGCAGAGAAGGTTCCACCTCACCAGAAGGAGGAACTTTACTGTGAGGGTGAGAGAACCTGGAACAGGCTGCCCAGAGAAATTGTGGAGTCTCCTTCTCTAGAGACTTTTAAAACCCACCTGCATCTGTTGCTGTGCAACATGCCCTGGGTCATCCTGCTTTTGGCAGGGGGGTTGGACTCGATGATCTCTAGAGGTCCCTTCCAACCCCTAACATTCTGGGATCCTATGACCTGTGTGACCAGGGTTTGGCTCTGGGATGCTCTGCTTTCCTTCCATCCTGCTCTGGCTGCAGGAAGGATGTAGCTGGAGTTAGGAACTGCTGTTTCTTCAGGCATGGCCCTACACCTCCCCATCCCTGGGCTGCTCGTGTCTTTGCTCACAAATTGAATTACTTCTGTTCTCTGGGGGCTTTTCCCAGGCACTCCTCACTGTGATGTCTCAGCTCTCAGGTACCCAGGCATGTTTCCTATCATGCCTACTCATGCATGAATCTGAGACCCTTTTAGTGGGCAGCACACAGAGATGAAGACCTAAACTCTCCTCGGATTTAGGAAGTGGTGTGAGACACGTGGGTGCATCTTTGGACGAGTTATTCTTTTGGCTTCAGAAAATCTAGCACTGCTCCTCACTGAACCTGCTAAAAGCACCACTGCTGTCAATGTGGGAAGTAGCCCCAAGCACTGGGACACTTGAGCAAATCCCCAGTGGCAGGAGACAGATGGAGCCTGGCAGATCCCTCCCCTCCCTTCCAGAGGGAGCTGCAAAGGAGCTCGACATAGTTGAGCATCTGCTGCAGTGCAGGTGTGCTCTGGGTCCACAGTGGCTCATGCCTCACCCTGCTGCCTCAGAGCAGCAGGACAAGGGGTTTTTGCTGCACAGTTGGATGGCATAATGCTGGGGTCTGCAAGCCACGTGGATGTTTCTCCCTCCTGGTTCTGCACAGGTCCTGGACAGCATTTACTTCAGCCGCCGCTTCCACGTGCGCTGTGTGGCCAAGGCCGTGGACAAGGCTGGCCACGTGGGGACCCCCCTGAGAAGCAACATAGTCACCATAGGCACAGACAGTGCCATTTGTCACACTCCTGTGGTGGCAGGGACAGCCCGAGGGTTCCAGGCGCAGTCATTCATCGCCACTCTGAAGTATTTGGATGTCAAGCACAAGGAGCATCCCAACAGGTATGAGCCTGGAGTCCCACAGCAGCCCCTTCTGGGCTGACAGAGCTCAGGTCAAGGGGTTTGTCCATTTTTTCTGCTGGCTCATCACTCTCTCTGTTCCAGAATCCACATCTCAGTGCAAATCCCCCACCAGGATGGCATGCTGCCTCTCATCTCCACCCTGCCACTCCACAACCTGCATTTCCTTCTCTCCGAGTCTATCTACAGGCACCAGCACGTCTGCTCAAACCTGGTCACTGTCAGAGACCTCAGAGGCATCTCAGGTAATCTGGAAAACTTGGTGGCAGAGAGAAGCCTGTAAAGAAATGCAGAGGAGGTGGCTTTGTCTTCCTCTGGGCACTCTCAACCATGTAAATATTAAGTAATCCTCCTTTCCTAACAGCAGCAGGCAGGGTTGCCCCCTTGAAGGTGCATGGGAGGATTGAAGGGATAATGGGGTTAAGCAGCCTGGCTCTGCTTGAGGAGGTTGTAGATTTGCACCATGCTGGTGTTTTCCTGCTGCCTTGTGACACCCCCATGGTTAAAGAGGGATCCACAGGCACTGGGGTCGCTGCCACTGGGTCACTGAGCTGTCCCACGTGACAGTGAGAAGCAGCAAAAGCCAACTCACTGCCCAGGTAGGTGCCAGAGCTGAAGGTACCACAGTTCCCACACCTTCTGTGGCAGGCTTGTACTTCCTGCTGTTTATCTCTTACACAAGCTGTTCTGCTTTCCTTACAATTTAACTTCACCTTTTAATTAATCAGTTCATGAGCTTGGATTTTTAGGATTCTTACCCCACTCCTCTAACATTTTCCCCTGTGCAGACCCGGGTATAATTCAGTTTGCCCTCTGGAATAATGAGGGGAGGGCAGCCTGTTAAATCCCTAATATAATTAAAGTTACTAACTTGATATGAGAATGAAAATGGGACTGCAGTGCTCAGCCTCAAGCTCTTAAAAACCCAGGTGGCTCAGTGTCCTTCCTGCTGTCTCCCACTGCCAGAGGCTGGGTTCCTGGATGAAGTCACCTATGACAGCATCGTTGTTGGCCCTGGCTACGACCGCCCTTACCAGTTTGACCCCACGGTGAGGGAGCCCAAGACAATCCAGCTCTACAAGCATCTCAACCTGAAGAGCTGCATTTGGACTTTTGATGCTTATTACGACATGACCGAGCTAATTGATGTCTGTGGAGGCTCTGTCACTGCTGACTTCCAGGTGAGGTGCCACATCCCAAACTCTCCCATGGAATCTGGGTCTTTCTCCACACTCAGGGCAGGGAATGGAGCAGAGACACATCACTGGAGTGAGGGCATGGGAAATGTTAATTGTGTTTAGTAATTGACTGCCTGGCAGACCAAAAGCCAAAGATGTTCTATCAAACCATGCCTTGCTGCCCTCTCCTGGGTGGCTTAGACATGTGCATCCCACTCAAGTGAGTATCTCACCTTCCTCAGGTTGTTGTATTAAACTCCCAGCTGGAATGTTATGGCAAACGTAATCTCTTTTAATTCCTGCCAGTCTGGAATACTTCGTTAACTTTCCTTTTCTAGCTCCAATTATTTGCACGAATTGAGGAGCTGCTCGAACAGAACAGCTGAGTAATTTAGTCTGGGGAGCCTGGCAGTGGCCAGTCTGGACTGTCTCACAGGGCTGCCAGAGTGCAGCTGTTTATCCATAGCCCAAGAGCTGGGGTGGTTTCAGATACTTGTCAGGTCAGTCCTGAGCACAGAGAATCACTTAGTTGTAATTCACAGAATTAGAAATTGGGGGTCAGGGGGGCACTTCAGGTGAAGTTGTGACCACAGCTCCTTTCATAGCACAGCACCAGTGTGTTTTAGCTCTTACCCTTATTTCAAATGCAGGTTTGGCTCAAGCACTGTTACGTGTAAAGGTCAGACAGTTGTCTCTGACTGACTTGTAGGAGGTTTGTACTGCAGCAAATCATTATTTCTCAGTCCAGCAATGATTTTTTTTGCTGATTGGATGATTGTTGGCTCCACCTTTGGGGAGCAAAGAGACTGTACTGCTTTGGAAATACTCTGTCCCCACGTTACCCTCCCTGTGTTTAGCACATCCATGGTGTGGAGCTAAAAAGGAGTCTTTCTTCTGTTGCAGATACTCTGCCTCTTTTCCCCGTTGGCAGAGCAGAGTCTGGACCAGTGCCTCTCCTTTGGAAGGTGCATACCCACCTTTTGTTTTGGGGGTTTTATTGACAGGTCCGGGACTCTGCCCAGTCCTTCTTAACAGTCCACGTGCCCCTCTACGTGTCCTATATCTACGTGACAGCACCAAGAGGCTGGGCTTCTCTGGAGCATCACACAGAGATGGAGTTCTCCTTTTTCTATGACACAGTTCTCTGGAGGACAGGTAGGTCTGAAGTGTTTGCTGGGGTATGAGAGAGCTGCTTTTTCACTTGGTTTTACCTTTTTCTGTCTCCAAAGTCCTGAGCCTGGAGGGGCACTCAAATGAAGGCCAGGAGCAAATACCTACAAGTTATATAAAGCAAGTTGCATTCATAGGCTGATCTCTGAACTCAGTAGATTTACTTCCTTTGTAACTTAGGTGGCAGATGTGGATTTTTGGAGGTTCTGGAGCTACGTGGGGCTGCCAGCACCCACCCAATACCCAGCTGTGCCCCATGGCCTCCTGGTGACTTTGTTCTTGCTGCTGTGTGCAGGGATTCAGACAGACAGTGTCCTGTCAGCCAGGCTGCAGATCATCAGGATCTACATCCGTGACGACGGCCGCCTGGTTATCGAGTTCAAGACACAAGCCAAGTTCAGAGGTGAGACCCCTAGTCCTGACAGAGAAAGAAATCAACATACAAATAAAGAAACAAGGGCAGCTGAACAAGCCTCTCTTCCCACGAGGAGTCTCTCTGTGCTGAGGTGGGGGGTCTCCCCATACTCTGCCTTAATCTGTCACCTCTTTGTCCTCACCCCAGGGCTTTTTGTAATGGAGCACCACAGCCTGCCAGATGCCAGGTCTTTCCTGATGACTCCAGATCATCTAGGAGGGATTGAGTTTGACCTGCAGCTGCTGTGGAGTGCTCAGACTTTTGACTCTCCCTACCAGCTCTGGAGAGCAACCAGCTCCTATAACAGGTGAGGAGTTGGGGCTCAGCCACCTTTGGCAGTTTCCTGCAGTACAGAGTTCTTCTTGGGCAAGGAATGTTCACAGATCTAACAGCACGGGCAGAGCAGCTCCAGATCCCAAGGGGACAATCCCTGCTGCCCTTTCAGCAGCCACAGCAATGTGGAGCAGTCAGGAGCCAGCCTTGTTCAAGGGCTCAAAGCTAGAGCATGCAAGGAGCTGAAAACACTCCTCTGCCAGTGCTCTAAGTAGAGGGTGGAAATGAGTTTATCTCCTTGTAAATGTGTTTTTCTAGCAATTAAGCCAGTGGCTGGGTAGATACCAGAGGTGACAGTTTATTCAAGGTTACTTTGCAGCCTGCAAGGCAAAAGCAGGATTTCATGTCCATGACTGACTTAATCAGTAGCTCTGTGCTGGGAGGAGGTAGGGCTATTAAGAGTTAGAAATATGTGGTTCCATTTAAAAGAAAATTCCTTTTCATCATTAGTTCTGCCTGAGAGTTCTTATTCTTACAGTCTGTGCTCCTTGCCCAGAGGGTCAGATTGAACACCTCAAGTCCAGTTAAACACTGTGGGCTCCAGACATCCCTCCTGTGTTTTGGGGGTGAGGGAGATGCCTTGCTGTGAACTTTGTCTTGCCTGCTTGAGCTGATTAGACAGCGGTGGATGTTAAGCAAACCCATGAGCTGGGTGAACAGTTTGGAGCCTCATTTGGTGACCACATCTCCTGTCTCCTCCCAGGAAGGACTACTCTGGAGAGTACACAATCTTCCTCATCCCCTGCACAGTGCAGCCCACTCAGCCATGGGCAGAGCCCGGGGACAAGCCCCTGCCCTGCACAGCTCACGCTCCTGAGCGGTAAGGAAGCCCCCCTGCTGATGGTGCCAGGGCCATGTCAGCCTGGTCAGGTTGTCCTTGTGGTCCCAGCAGGTGTGTGGCACCAACCCAACCTCTCCTTTCTCCTCTCCTGTCCCAACTCTAGGTTTTTGATCCCAATTGCCTTCCAGCAGACAAACCGCCCCGTTCCCGTGGTCTACTCCCTAAACACAGAGTTCCAGCTCTGCAACAACGAGAAGGTGTTTCTGATGGACCCCACCAAGTCTGAAATGTCTCTGGCAGAAATGGATTACAAAGGGGCTTTTTCAAAAGGTAGGATTTATTCCCTTTTCCTTTCCCATTCTGCTTGTACCTCACTTTCTGTTCCACTCACGTGCTGTGCCACAGTGTTTTCTCATCCACACACAAAGCTAAACCCTCTGAAAGCCAGCCTGCTGCATTCCTCTCATGGAGCAGAATTTAACCCAGTTGTTTTTCTTCTGACCCCGGCAGGGCAAACCTTGTACGGCCGTGTGCTCTGGAGCCCTGAACAGAACCTCAATGCTGCTTACAAGCTGCAGCTGGAAAAAGTCTACCTGTGTACAGGCAGGGATGGCTACGTGCCTTTCTTTGACCCAACGGGCACTGTCTATAATGAGGGGCCCCAGTATGGCTGTATCCAGCCCAACAAGCACCTCAAACACCGGTTTCTCCTCTTGGTAAGTCTTCTGCTTTTCCCTGTTGACTTCCCCAGGCCCTCCCACACGCCTCAGAGCCTTGGGGAAGACCCTGCCACCTACCACAGATGATGACCAGAAAGGGACTAGAAGTGAAATGTGGATGTTTTTTGCAGTACTGGGCAGACAGGTGCAAAGAACTAAGATGAGATCAGTTCTTCCTCAGTGTTTATCCTGGAGTATTTCTTAGTTGAAAGGAAAAAGAAGAACAAACAAACCACAAAGGAGGAAGAAGCAGCAGCAATGTACCAAACTCTTAATGATTCCTTTGAGCTTTGTTTATACTATGGCTTGGAATTGACAGGAATAGTGTCAAGGAACAGGAGATTCATTTACTAGTTACCCAGAAACAGCTCCCCAGACACGTTCAGCATTTTGTAGGTAACATTTGCTGGGGTCCTCACCAGCAACCCAGTTACACAGGGTGACATTAATGGTACCAGCTCGTTTGCCCTGGTTTCTGGCTTCTTGCTGGACTCATGACAGCACACACCCCTCTTCATAACACCTCCCTGATTGGCAGGACCGAAACCAACCAGAAGTGACTGATAAGTATTTCCATGATGTGCCTTTTGATGCCCACTTCGTTTCTGAGCTGCCCGACTTCCACTCGGTGAGCAGCATGCCCGGAGTCGATGGCTTTACTCTCAAGGTGGATGCTCTCTACAAGGTATGTGCCAAGGGGATATCAGTTGCCCAAAACTCCACTTCTCAGGATGTCCCAAATACTTGGGGAATTGTAGTATTTGTCCCAAATGCTTTGTGAGGATGCAGCTCAGGGGAGCCGAGCAGGTCGTGGCAGAAACAAGAGGGACACGGAGGAAACTCTTGATCAAGAGCAGAATTTAATATCCTGATTTCTTGGCTTTTTTGTCCCTTCCCAAAGCCACAGTGGCCTCTCTCAGCTTAAAAGGTTCTTGGCCTTGCTGGGATTCTCCCATTCATTAATTAGCAGTGGGGCCAGAAGCAAACTCCAGCATAGAAAATGGAGATGAGGAATTGATTCTGGTCAGGGAGATTTCTTTTTCTTCTAAAGCCCTAGGAAAACAAAAGCAGCTCTTTAAAAACACATTATGACTGCTCCTGAATTAATTACTGCAGTTGCCAAAGACAACAAGAGAAAACACCAAAGGAATACAAGAGAAATATTAAAAGCTCGCAGAGCTTTTTTGGTTGCTATTTGCCCGAGGAAGGGGATAAAAACAGCAGCCAGCTCTACGTAGCTAAATCATTTGATCTAAAAGCCACAGTTAAAAGTTCTTAAGTGCACATCCTCTCTTTCTTAAAGGTGGAAGCTGGGCACCAGTGGTACCTTCAAGTGATCTACATCATCGGGCCGGAGAGCATGGCAGGGCCCCGCATCCAGCGATCTCTCGCCCGCCGCTGGAGCCGCAGCCGCAGGGACGTGGCCGACGGCGACGGAAGTCCGGCGCTAGACGACTCCCTGATCTACGACAACGAGGTCAACCAGGTCAAGAACGGCACCAACATGAAATCGCTGCTTCTGGAGAGGGAGGAAGCTGCTGTTGCAGCCTCCTTAGCCCAAACCGGGGCTTCCCTGGGCAGCGCCGTGGCCGCCCTCACCCTGCTGCTGCTGCTGCTCTCGGGAGTTTGCCTCCTCGCCAGGAAGTGCCGGAGGAAGCGGGAGGCTGCCCGAGAAGCCCCCGAGGAGCATCCCCTCAACACCAAGGTGGAGCTGCCCAGGGGGGCTGGGGGGACCCTGGACAGCAGGTACTGCACAGTCAGGAACGTTAATAACCTGAGGGAAATGGGGGCTGCCTGCGAGGGGAAAGGCAGGAAGGTGAAGCAGGTGAACTTGGAAGTCAAAGTCCACAGCAATTTGCACGACGGAACGGAGGTTTAATGGAGCACATGCTTTGGGTTGGTAAAAGCTTTTTATAAATTAAAAAAAAAAAGAAAAAGGAAAAAAAAAGAAAAAATGCTAAGATAAAGCTATGCTGATATTTTTCTACTCTGGGGAGGAGGAGGAGCACAGCTCTTACCTCTGCCCCTGCCTCAGCTCCCTCACTGCACAGAGGTGCAGAGTTCTCCATCCACATGCTCCTCTGCATCCCTGTGGGTGCCTCAAGGAACAGAGAGGTGGCCCAGGGCTGTCTCCCCATTGTGGGGACATTGTCCCCCTGGCCTGGGGTGGAGGGGTGGCTCTGCATCAGCCAGGGGGAGTGAGTGGCAGGGACCCTCAGTGCCTGGCCAGCAGAGCTTGGGGTCCACGTGGTGCTGAGGAATGGAGTAAGAAACACCACATCTCCTTGTTTACTACCCTTGCTTTGCTTCTTAAAATGAAGCAAAGCCCTGCAGCCAACTGAACTGCAAACCTGGTGCTCAGTAGTGGGAACGGGGGGTCCATGTTGGGGCGGTGCAGGATGGAGGGAGGGCAGGGACACAAACTGTCACCCGGGGTGCTAACTGTCCTGTCTCACCGCACAACACAGAGTAAAGTTTGACTCTAAACCTGACACAGTGTGACCAGCATCTCCTTTCCCTGTGCCTCCTCACGGTTTGTCCCCGGGGTTTGGGGAGACCTCTGAGGCTGCATCACAGTTCTTGGGGGGTAAGGGGGTGGTGCTGGGTGTTCTTACCACGTGGGCTAGGGGCGATGGAGTTTTGGGGGGTGCCACAGCAGGCGATGCCCAACAACACGTTACCGGCGGGTGCCCCCCACGCCAAGCAGCGGGGCTGTGCAGTACCGAGAAACGGCCACGGGGTGGCGCTGCCTCCCGACGATGCTGCGCCGTGTCCGCGAGAGGGCGCTATGCGGGGGTGGCCCCGCGGGGACAATGAGTTAATTACTAATGTACGTCACTAATTAAGCAAATAATTAGCACTCGACTAACAGGGCGGCGCTCTGGAAAGTGCTTTTCTCTCTAGAAACTAAGTCATACTCTTAAAACAGCCTGGTGCATGCCGGCGTCCTAAGGACTGGGCTGCAACACGAATGGACCCCCACCTGCGGTGAGGGTCCGCACAACCGCGCCCCCAGAGCCCAGCAGCCTCCCACCTACCCCCCATGACCCAGAGCCCAGCCCACTCCCGCCTCCCCCCGACCCAGGCGGCCCAACCGGCCCCTGCCTTCGAACCCAGAAACAGCGACAGGGTCCCCGTTTCTGAGCCCAAAGCGCAGGAGGGGGCTCTGCTCCGGGAGCCGCTTTCCCAGCCCCGCTAACGCAGCCCCGAGGGCTCCGTTCTCAGGCCTGGGAAAACTGGGCTCCGGCTAACGCTGCAGAGACCCCTAAAGCGGCCCCAACGCCCGCAACAGCCGAGCCCCGAAACCCCCAGCCCACGTGTGATGTCGGGACGAGCTCGGGGGAACCCCGGCGGTGTCGGGCGGTGCTTGAGAACTGAGCGGGGGGTCCCGCCGAGCGGGAACCGGCCCCGTGTGGCCGCGGGCGGCTAGCGCCAGCACGGAAGGGGGGGGAAAGAGCCGGTCTCCGGCTCCGGGCTTTATTTCACCGGCGCCCCGAGCTCCTCCACGGAGCCTCCGGCAGCGCGGCCGCTCGGGCACCGGTACTGACTCCGGTCCTCTCAACGCCGCTGCCGTTCCAGGTCACGGCTCGGTCCGCTCCTAACCCCCACCGCCCCCAGCTCCGCCTAGCTCCCACAACTACCCCCCTCAGCTAACCTGGCCCTGCGGAGAGAACCGGCCCAGGACCGAGTACGGGAGAGTCAAAGGCGAGCGTGGCCCCGGTGCCCGGCAGATAAAGGGCGGACGGCGGCGGCGCCGGCCCCACCCGCAGTCCCGTGACTCGGCGGCAGCAGGTGCGCGGCGATTCCCGAAGCTTCAAAACCCGCCCGCGGCCGCCAGAGGGCGCAGTGGCGGCGGCACCGGCAGCACCGACACCGGCGGCAGCGCGGAGCGAGCGGGTCTTGTGCGGGTTCCTTCTTCCCTCCCGGGGCTCCCTCCGGAGCGGCTCCGTTCCCGACACGCTGCGGCCGCAGCCGGCGTGGGAGAACTGGGAGCTCCGTCATGTCCTGCCTGTGCTGGGCGGTTTCGAGGTAACGGGATGGGGCTGGGTGAGGGAACTGGGGCGAAATAGGGTGGAACACAGTGGGGTTTTTCTTCTCGTTTCCCGGTAGGTGAGCTCCGGTGTGGGAACGGAGGCTCCGGACGCTGCCCGGTAGCTCCCGCCTGAAGCTCCGGTCCGTGCCCTGCCGCTGTTACCAGCTACAGGTGAGAGTCTTTTTCCCTCTTCCCGGTGCGGGACCCCCGTAGGTGCCTAGCGGGGGCCCTGCGGCTTTCCCGGCGGGTTTCGGCACCCATTCTCCGGGGTCCCCTCTCGGGGACCGGTTCCCGGTAGCTCCTGGTTTCTCCCCGGGACCAACCCCTGCTCGAACCGTGAGCCGGCGACCGGCCAGGGGACTTTGGGCACCGTGTCTTCCACCCGGTGAGACGAACCCCCGAGGGGGCTGAGCGCTGCCGGTGACCCCCTCCTGCCGCCGGGCTCCCGGGGCAGGCACCGGCCGCTTTCTTTTCCTCAGCTCTTTACCGGAGCGGCTGCCGGCGGGACGGACCCCCCAGCCTGACGCTGGCTCAGCTGGAGCCGGGGAGAGCTCGGACCGGTGAGTGTGGGAGCTGCTGCTGCTGAGGTGGGGGGAATGGTGTGTGTTGGGGGGCAACTGGTTTCTACTGGGGTTCAACCCTGCCCGGCATCATCCACCCAGGCAGCTACCCAAGGAATGGAGCCGGCAGCGTTGGGCAGAGACGGGGACTCCGGCCCGGCCGGGTGCGGGCAGCGCCGTCCCCCCCGGTGCTGCGGGAGGTGCCGCGTGGCTCTGCCGGTACTTGGGGAAGGCTCATCCCGGCGCCCGGGCGAGGAGCGCGGCTCGGAGGCAGCGAGAAGCGAGGGACGCCGGCGGGGAGGTTGTGCCCGGTGAGGTGAGTGTCCGAGTGGAGCTGGGTGGGGGGACCGGGGTGCTGGGCTGGCTGGTGCTGTACCATGGCAGGTCTCCCCTCGGGGCACTTCCTGGGGTGCAAGGGGTCCTGTTGGGGCCAGGCTGGTGTGTGGGTGCCACTGTGTGTCCCCTGGAGCTTGCAGGAGCTCAGCACTGCAGGGGCAGGGTCTGTACCTGCCCGGGCAGGGTGTCCCCCTCTAGGTCAGAGGCTGGTTGTGGGCACTGGGGGATCTGGGCTGCCTGTTTTGAGCACTGTGGCTGCGAGAGGCATTTGGGGCAGGGGCAGTGGGCACGCTTGGAGTCTGGGGCTGCTGGTTGTTGCTTTGTGACATTGCTGCTGCACAGGGCAGGGGGTTTCAGGCAGAGCCCAGCTCTCTCCTGCTTCCCCCTCTCCCTCCCTTCCTGACTCATGTGTTGTGGGGCTGGGCTGGTGTCTGTGCCCACCCTCCCCACCAGCTCCAGCTCCCTGCAGCTGCGGGTCTATGGACATGTGTTTGGGGTTGTTTGGAAATTTTGTTGCTTCTGCCTCCCTTGTTTTTCGGGTCCAGTTCAGCCTGGGCTTCTGGTTGAGGCTTCTGGTTGTTTCAGGTCCAGCTCCTTGATGGCTGCAGTTCAATCTTGGCCTCAGCTCATTTGCAGCTCCTGTTTGTTTCTGCTCTGGCTTCAGGTTCAGCTCAGCAACAGCTCCATTTGAAGCTTCAATTTGTGGACTGCTCTGGCTGGTTTCAGCTCCTTTTCAATTGTGGCTCCAGCTCATCTGCAGCCTCAGGCAAGTTGATTCAGCTCCTGTTTTGTTTCAGGTCCAGCCCCTGGACAGGTCCATTTCATTTCTGCTCTGCTTTCAGGTCCAGCTTGTCGATGGCTCTGGCTAGTTTCAGCTCCTGTTGATGTCTGGCTGTCCAGTTGATTTCAGGTCCAGCTTCTGGATGGCTCCAGTTCAGTTTTGGCCTCAGCAAATCTGTAGCTCCTGTTTGCTTCTGCTCTGGCTTCAGGTCCAGCTCAGCAACAGCTCCAGTTCATTTGAAGCTTCAATTTGTGGATGGTTCCAGCTGGTTTCAGCTCCTGTTCATTGTGGCTCCAGATGATTTACAGCTTCTGGTAAGTTGCTTCTGCCACTTTTTTTTTTTAATTATTCCCAGGTCCAGCTCCTAGACAGTTCAGTTCTTTTATGAGTCCTGCTTCTTTCTGCTCTTTTTTCAGGTCCAGCTTGTCAGTGGCTGCAGTTGGTGGATGGCTCTGTCTGGTTTCTGGTCCACTTCATTTGAAGATCCAGTTTGTAGATGGCTCTGGCTGGTTTCAGCTCCAGTTCATTGTGGTTCCAGCTCATTTTCAATTTCAGGTAAGTTGATTCTGCCCATTTTGTTTCAGGTCCAGCTCCTCAACAGCTCCAGTCCAGTTTTGGCTCCAGTTGATTCCTGCTCTGGTTCCAAGTCCAGATCATTCCAGCTCCATTCCAAACCCCTGTGGCTGTTCAGTTTGTTTCAGCTCCAGCCCCTGGATGATTCCAGTTCAGTTTTGGCTCCAGATTTTTTTTTTATTCCACCTCCTGCTTCTGGACAGCTCTACTTTGTGGATGCTCCAGCTCATTTGCAGCATCAGCTCATTGTTTTTCACTGTCTTGCAGGTGCAGCTCCTGGTTGGATTGTGGCTACAGTCCAGTTCCAGCCCCAGTGCAGCCTCCTCTCCAGCTCCATTTGCTGTTCAGTCCAGCTCCAGCTGATGCTCAGT
>JANHGL010022742.1:0-55459 GCA_024611195.1 Ceyx melanurus | reverse complement strand
TTGGTCTAGGTGATCCTGCTCAGGCAGGAGGGGTTGGACTAGATGATCTTCTAGGTCCCTTCCAACCCCTAATATCTATGAATCTGTGAATTTGTGCTTTTAGAGAAGCCAAGGCAGGCCGAGAGCAGTCTTCAGCAATCCCCTTATACAAAACACAGACATGGGGCTTTTCTGGAGATAACTAAACCCAACCAGCACCTCCTTTGCCACACAGTCTCCAGCACTCTCCCTGTGAAAAGTTGCACATCTGTTCTGCTGGTGGGGACTTGGTGAGCACCAAGCAAAGCTCAGATCTGGGGAGAGATGCTGGCCTAGTGGGGCCTGTGCTCTCAGCCAGCTGGATTGGGCACAGCGCCCCTGTGGGAAAGCAGCTCTGCCCTGGGTCCATCACAGGGGTTTGGCTTATCTGGGGCTGGAGGAAGCAGCTGAATTGGTTGCACATGAATTTGCCTTGGCCCAGGTTTGACTGAGGGCTATGGGCTGTCAGGCTTTATGGGAATGGTTGGGCAGGAATGGGTTTGTCCCAGCGCTGACTTGGTTGGGTCAATGTGCATGTGGAGCTTGCAACTGCTGTCTGAGCTGTGTGTTGGGATGGGGATCTCTTAGCTGTCCTATCTTCACCGATGTCTGGCTGTGTCACCTGGCCACCCACATCTCTTGGTGCTCTTGGGGATTTGTACTGTCTGCAGGTTTTTCACTCAAAGAAGATACCGTTCTTGGGAACATGCATAGGAACGTTCAAGATGGATGTTTTGACGGTGTATAGCCAGCCAGGTATGACCAGCAGCACTGCCTACCTGCTCCTGACCCTGGCTTCCTCTGAAACTGAGCTGTCCTTCATACTCTGATGGGTCTTTAAAGCACTTAGTTCACATGAGGACCAGCACTTGCTTCTCCTCCTGGCTGCACCTTCAGAGGCAGGGTCAGAGCAATCTTCATGCAGAGATAGGTAACCTGGGCTCTCCACAAGTAACTCCTTGCCTCTCAGATCACAGGTTTTTCCAGAAGTGGGCTGTTATCAGTGACCCCATGGACACCCGGGCAGGTGTGAAAGGCTTTGTGAAGTGCAACATCTCCGTCACCGCACGCGGGGATGTTGTAGGCTCGCTTCCTACCTCCTCCAGCAGCCGGGATGAGGACATTGAAAGGTAGATGCATCATGATCTTGCACGGCTATGGGGAAAACAGTCATGTCTTTCTTCTCACTACCTTTCTTTGCCCAATTTTCCCCACTTCTGATGGGGAAGGACCCAGGGAAAGAGACCTGTGGTGGGGCAAGATCCAAACCTTCTGCCACTCGGGGCATTTCCCAGCGTTGTTATTTCCTGCCCTCCAGGAGAGAGACAGAACATGAATTTGTCTTTCAGGAACCTGCTGCTGCCTAAGAGAGTCCCTGCAGAGAGACCCTGGGCAAGGGTCTGCATCAAGCTGTATTGTGCTGAAGGCCTGCCCAGCATGACCGCAGGCATCATGGGTGGTTTCTCCAAGATCATAGGGGAGACAAAAGTCTTTATTGACCCATATGTGCAGGTCTCGTTCTGTGGGCAGCAGGTGAGTCTGCTGAGAGGTCTGCGTGGGGCCAGGCTTACCCTGCCTTTGCTGTGCAGCAGCATGTGCTGGGCTGATGCTGCCAGGAGCCTTCGTGGGATGCAACAGTCCCACCAGACACAGGCTGGGAGTGCCCAAGCACTGCTTTCTTTAGCAATGGCCCAAGCCACATGGCCATGGACGTGCAGTGTCTGAATGAGAAGGCTTTCGTGGGCATTTTGTCTCTGCAGAGAACTGTGTGGAAGACAGCCCAGCCCTGAGCACAGCTGCTGGGTGAGCTACTGGCTGTGCAGGCAGATATTCCATCCCTAAACAGAGGGAGAGGGTCAAAGAAATCCTGGAGAAGATCAGCCTGACATCCTCAGTAGAGTTTATTCAGCTAGTGGCCCTTTTCCTGTACCCAAGAAGGTGTAAGGTTTCTGGTCTTATGATATCCATTAAGAATCAGTCCCTGGACAGCCTGGAGCTGCTTCCAGGGAACCCTTGCAGCACCTCTGGGTCTGGTGGTTCTCCCTGCTTGCTTTCAGTGTTTCCCCTGGCTGTGCCAGGGCATGGACAAGTTCTTGGGACAGCCTCCCTTGGTGGAGTACAGAGAAGTTGTTGGGTCAGGGGCAGGAGCTGGGACACTGCCACCTCCAGAGCCTGCCTGGCCCTGTTTGCAGGCAGGGCAGGAGGACGTGCCATGACCAGTGAGGCTTTGAGGCATCCCTTGCTCTGGCCGCAGGCTGGGACTGCATGCCTTTCACACCTTCTCCTTCCCAGGGGGAAACATCAGTGGAGACCAACACCACTGAGCCTGAGTGGAATGAGCAGATCAGCTTCATCGAGATGTTCCCACCGCTGGCCAGGAAGATAAAAGTGCAGGTGCTGGATGATGCCAATGTTGGTGACGTGGCCATCGCCACACACCACATCGACCTGCAGCAGATCTCAGACCCGGGCAGGAATGGTGAGGCCTGGTAGGCCTGCCCCCAGCTCAGGGCAGCCTGGGCAGCCCCATGCCACATGCTCTGTGCTTGGTGGTGGGCTTCTGGAGATGGGAAGCAGGAGTGGTTGCACACACTCCTGGGCTGTCTTCTTAGGGGAAGAACTCTCACCCTGTGGTGTAATTAGACCTTGTCTCTGTTCCTGCAGGCTTTAACCCCACCTTTGGGCCAGCCTGGGTGAACCTCTATGGCTCACCCCAGAACTCAGCTCTACGGGACATCCACCAGGACCTCAATGAGGGCATGGGTGAGGGCATCTTCTACCGTGGACGCATCCTCATGGCCATCACAGTGGAGATCTTCAGCAGCCCTAGCGTGGCAGAAAGGAAGCTTGGGGACAAGATGAAAGGTGCCCTAAGCAAACTGAACCTGAAGAAGAAAAGTAAGAAATCCAAGGAGAAAGCCAAAGAACTGAGCCAGCTGCAGGGAGAGGAGGAGGCTGGAGACCCTCAGGAAGCCCAGCAGCCTGAGGAGGTCATTGTGGAGGTGGAAGAGCTTCATCCACTCCCTGAAGTAAGTCCTGCCATGCTGGTGTGGCTGTCCCACACTGACCTGTGGCACACACAGACCTCGTGGGGCAGAGGCAGTGGTTGCATCAACCTGTGCTCACTTGCTTGGTGTGACAGTGCCGAAGCAAACCCATCCTGCCCATTGCTGAGGTATCCAGGGCTCTCTGAGCTTCTGCAAAGTCCAAGGCCACACCTGCAGCCCAAGAGTTCACTCCCACAGTAAGACTGGAGCATCCCCAAATGCATTGCCCTCCTGGTGTGGGGAGGACTCTCACATGGGTGTAATTCCCAGGGACCAGATGCCTTTGAGCTTGTACTACTTCCCTGGAGCCAAGGAGCTGTTAGCTTGCTCTGGATCTCCACTTGGCCTGGGAAAGGCAGGCAAGATGCAGCTGTGTTGGTACAGTAGCCATCCTTTAGTCTATGAACCTACTCGGTGATTTCACATAAGCATCAGCCAAAGCCATGGCTCTGCACCAACGCCCAGGGAATAAAAAAAAGCCAGTCCCACCATTAGCAGCCCAGTGCTGATCTCACTGATGTCCATTGGGAGAGCTAGCAGGCACCAACCATGGTGCTCTCTGAATTTCTTCTGTGGTGGTTTAGCACATGAGGCTCTCTGGCTGATTTCTGTCTCCTTGCTCAGAACGCACTTGGGAGGAAGGAGAAATTCCTTCTCTTTGCTGCTTTCTTTGAAGCCACTATGATGGACTCCTCTCTCACCTCCAAGCCTGTAAGCTTTGAAGTCTCTATAGGTGGGTATTCCCCAGGGTTCCGTGTCCAGAAACTATAAGAACAGTGCAAAACTCCCTCTGACAGCCCAAGTAAGCACTGCAGTCCTAAGATGCCAGCCCTTGCACAGCTCCTACCTCCAAAACATGACCTCAGGAAAGGTGAGGGCTGTGGCCAGGGAGTGTGCACAGTGCTTTAATTACCTTGAACATCTGATGCTGTCCTGTGAGGCTGGAGATTTAAAGTTTTTGTATGAAATGCCTGTTTGTGAGGGAGATTGGTTGAAGCTCTCCTGGGAAGGAAAGGTAGGAAGAGGTAGAAGAATTAGGGAGCAAGAAAGGAAAACGAAGGAGGGGAAGCTGGGATACTGGGGTTGACCATGGGCTGCTGAGGGGCTATGACAGTGTGTGTTGTGGAAGCAATGCTAAGAGAGCAGGTCCAAGCCCCCACCCACTAAATCTGGATGGGTTGACACATTTGATGCTGAGAAATCTTCCTAAGTGACTGCACTGAGCCTGGTGTAGCGGTGTGGGTGACAGTTAGTGGGCACTTGGTAATGCTGGTGGAACTTGAAGGCATACCCAAGAACTTCCTTGTGATATCTCAGCTTCCTTTTCAGAACTCTTGGTTGTTCATGTCATGACCTGATTCTTGAATGGTACTGAGCTGCTAGTTCCAAAGCAGTGTGTGCAACGTGCTTCCCTTGGCAGGACAACTGCACTCTGATTTTCACACTGGCAAACTCATTTAATGGTGATGCCACTTTATTCTTTAATGCTTAAGGAAACTATGGCAAAGCTGATGAGGTTATGACCAAAGTAAGAAGAAAAATGGAAAAGGGAGAAGTGAAAGAAGAAAAGCAGCCTTTGCTGGACTCTGGTTCAGATGGTGAGCTGGATGTGGAAGTCTTGGCCCCAGCTTCAGCTGCATTGAACCAGTCAGTGACAAAGAGCCAGAGACCAGAGCTCATGGAGTATGACAGGTGACTGTTCTACATCCTGCTTTCCCACCTGCCCTTGTCCCACCCCAGCTTCCCAGGGTGGTTATTAGAGGTGGTTGAGTCCCCATCTCTGGAGGTATTTAAAATAAGTGTAAATGTAGCACCTAGGGACATGGTATAGTGGTGGACTTGGAAGTGCTGGTATTTAATAATCTTAAAGGTCTTTTCCAAATTAAATTATTCCGGTTCTGATTCTACTGCTAAATCCCATAGCAGCAAGAAATCTTAGCAGCATCCCATGCCCCCACCAGCCTCATTCATCTGGGCACATGCTGCTTCTCTGCTAGAAACCCTGTGCACTAGTTTGGGATGGCAAGGGGCAGATCCAGTAGCCTGCATCCATGTCTGTGGTGAAGGGCTGAAAACAGCCAGTTCTCTGCAAGGAAAGAGCTCAGACTCTGCCTGCTGTGCTGAGTGTACAAGTGCTGTGATGTGATATGTGCTTTCTGTGCTGCTGTCTTTAGGTCTTACAGCTGCCTGCCCATGATGCATGAGAAACCCTGCGCACACGTGTGGAGCTACTGGGAGGATCACACCTGGAGACTCTGCATTTCCAACTGGATTGTCAAGCTGGCAGAGCGCCTGGTAGGGTGGTCAGGGCATCTGTCTGTGGCACGGTCCTTCCTGGAATGCTTTCCTTGTAGCACATGTTGTGCTACATCTCTGTGAGATGTTTGCCTTGAACTTTCACACACCCCCTGTGAGTCTGTGTCTCTCGCAGGGCACAGTCCTAACCTGCCCTGTAGATGTGTGGGGCAGGACAGTGAGTGTAGAGCCACTGCTTGTCCTGTGCTACAGATTACTAGTGGCTCCTGTAGGTGTGAGTGACATGATGTTTGTGACAAAAAGCTCCTCTGCTCCCAGTCCTGAGTTGCATGTGCACTGGGGAGATGCAGCTGCAAGCAGACTCTCAACCTTGGGCTGTCATCAGCTAGGTTCAGACTCTCCCCAGTGCCTTCCCTTTTGGGCTAAGAAATCCAAAAACAGAGCTTGTCAGTATGTTTAAGTGGCTGCTTAAGGAGTGAGTTGCAAGGCGTTGCAACAACCAGTGTTCATGTTATCCCCAGGCTCCAGAGAGTCCCTGGCAGTACAGCACTGACCAGCAGCACTCTCCTGATCCCCAGTTCTGCAGAAGCGCACAAACCATTTCTGTTAAATGCACCCTTACAATATTCCCTGAACATTGTGCTTTTCCCACAGGAGCAGGGGCTGGACGATGTAGAGAAACTCATGAGAAGGCCAAAGGCTAAAGCAGAAGAGCGTCTCCGAGAGGTGCTGGAGGAATTTGTAGCTGGATGCAGGTTAGCACATCCCTCATTCCCTAAGGTTTCCTGTTGTCAGGTGAGGAGGTTGTATCGTGTTCTGCCTGGGCTGGGTGCAGCCTACTCTCATTCTCCTGAGGCAGATGAGCAGAAGGAAACCAGGATGTCATGGGGAAAGGACCTTGTAGCTCCTCAAGCAAGGAGAGGAGACCATGGTCCTGGAAAGCAGGGGTGTCACAGGTTGCAGTCCTGATGTTCCTGGACTCTTGGGTGTTTTCTAAATGTTAGAACCTTTCCTTCACTCTCTGAAATCACACAGACAAGAGGCTGGTATTTCAGTCATTGCAGCTGCCCCGTGGTATCAGTCCCCAAGCCTTGTGGTATCAGTAGTAGTAGACAGGAGCCTCTGGTGCTGAGCAAGCCCCAGTGTACCTTCCAAAGCAAAAAAAACTTGCAGAAGAAAGGGCATTGCAGAGAGGGGGGTTTCTGATGCATTTGGATTTGCATACTAGGTGTTTGGAGCTTCTGCCCTTGCTCTGTGAGCTGTGCAGAGGGTGCAGAGCATGTCCTGCTTTTCTCGTTGCAGGCAATATTCACTCAGTGCAGAGAGAAAAACAATGTCACATCCAAACAACCTTGACAGATGTCGGATGAAATACCTGATGCGGAGCATTGTAAGATGTGGGGCTTGGTGGTGGTGGTGGGAGCCTGTGCAGGCCCCATGCTGAGGGGTGCTTCTGGAGGACCAGCCAGAATTGATGCTGGGAGCCAAGACTCATGGTATCAGTGATAGGCTTTTATTGCAGCACCTCCCACTTCTCAGAGCAACACAGCTTCCAGCACAGGGAACAGTGGTGGGGACTGGCTGTGGCTGCCTCTAGTTTTATGCAGGTGCTGTGCCCTCATGCCATTCTCCTTGCCCTGTGAAGCACGTGTGGCTGAGCACATGCACATTGCTATCCAGCAGGTTGCTGAAGGCCTTTTGGTGCAGGCTGTTCCTGCAGGCACTTTTGAGGGAGCTCACTGAGACCCACTGCCCCTGAAAACTCAGTGAGTGAGCTGGGCATCCATCCAGCAGATCAACAACAGCCATCCACCTGCCTGTTCCTAAAGAGTGCCACATCTAGGCACTCAGAATCCTGCAGACAAAGCCCACCTGCTGAATGAGAGCACATGCCCTCCACCACAGCACAGCAGAGTGTGCCTTTACTCATAGTCCCATCAGACTACAAAGCTTTGAATGGCTGAACACGATGTGGAGACAGCAGCATGAATTAAATTTATGTATGTCTGGGTCCCAGCTCCCTTACCTCTGCTCCTGCACATTGTCACCTGATCTATGGTGAAGGTTCTCTGCTAAGTCTCAGTCTGAAAGAGAAACCCAGCCCAAGATATGAGTTTTCTGGCCTGGTCAGGCCATACTGGATTTGGATCCTGAATTCCTCCTGCATTTCATTGTAAGTTTTGGTTCAGCATGAATTCTCTCCTCTGATGTGTTCACTGTCCATCAATGGACAGGAAAACTCAGCCCTATCTTCCAGTTTCCTCCATTTTTGTATTCCAACACCTCTGTGGCCCTAAGTCACTCCCTGTGCAGAGCCTTCCCAGGCACTCTCTGAAGCCTTAGCCACCAGGTTCTGAAGAGTTTGTTCCTTACAAATCATGGGCTTCTGGTACCAGTATCTGTTACTGGTATTGGCAGAGCTGCCGAGTTACTGGAGACTGTGGTTCTTGGCACCCTTCAGTAACCATCTGGAGCCAGGCTGATGGAGGTCTGCTCTCCGCAGCTGGAGAGCAGCAATGGTTGGACACAGGGCACGTCGGGGCAGGACAGGTGTGCTTACCACACAGGTGCCTCCCTGCAGAGCCCTGCGGGGGCTGCCCAGGTCCTGGCCAGGCACTTGATGGTGGCTGTGCTCTCTGTTCAGATCCTGTGTGCCAAGCAGGGGCTCCGCCTGCGGCAGCGGTTGACCCGAGCCAACATCAAAGAGAAGGTTAAGGAGACGAGGAGGGTCCTGGCGAAGCTCCACTTCATGGCTAAAGAGGTATATTAGCTCCTGAGGTGTCCCAGTTCTGAGCAGGAGAGGGCACTGGGGTGGCTGCTGGGGCTCTCTCTAGCCTGGGCTGGGGCTTCTCCTCTGCTGTCTTTATGTTTCATATTTCATGTAATGGCTTTTCAGGAGGCATCCCACTGGGCAGAGCAAGCAAGTGGCCATGTGGAGCTTAGTTGCTGGCTGGGGTTAAACCACGACATCTGCAGAGCCCTATTGCAAGGCTGAGGATGTCCAGAAGTATGTCACCTGCGTTAGGCCCTTCATTAATGTCTATAAATAAATGAGGGCTGGGTGTCAAGAAGGCAGGGACAACCTCTTGTCACTTGTACCTTGTGACAGGACGAGGGGCAATGGATTCAAGCTGGAGCAGAGCACAGAAAGTTCCACCTCAGCATGAGGAAGAACTTTTTCCTGTAAGGGTTGTAGAGCATTGCAATAGACTTCTCAGAGAGATTGTGGAGTCTCCTCCTCTGAAGACTTTCAAGACCTGTCTGGACGTGATCTGCTTTAGTTTTGTCCTTCTCTGGCAGGGGCGTTGGACTCAATCTTCAAGATCCCTTCCAATCCCTACCATTCTGTGATTCTGTGTGTGATTTTCTTCTGAATCTCCAAATCACTGAACAGCCAGCAGTCTGTCCTGTGAAGAGATGAAGCTTTCACCACGTCAGTGAAGGAAGGACAAGGTATGTGCTGTTTCTCTGCCATGATGTTCCTCTCTTTCCTCCCTCCAGCCCCAGTGTACCCTCCCTGATGTGCTCATCTGGATGCTGAGCAACAACAGGCGCGTGGCATATGCAAGAGTTCCTGCACAGAACATCCTCTACTCGGTAGTTGAAGAGGAGAAAGGCAAGGACTGTGCGAAGATCCAGACTGTCTTCATGAAGGTAGAGTTTATATTGAAACAGTGTGTTCTTGCTTGCTTCATGCTCCTTCTTCCTCTTTGCTTCAAGTTCTCCTTCCTGAAATTCTGGAGTCACAAGGAAACACAGCTCTTGCTCCACCACTGCCTTTAGCCTCTGCCAGTGTGTTCACGGGATCATAGAATCACTGTGGCTGGAAAAGACCTTTAAGATCATCAAGTCCAGCCATTATCTAACTACCACTGTGGAAGGGCCACTTGCACACAATATCCTTAAGCATCATTTCTTTTAAACAGAAATTAAACAGACAGCTTTTAAACACATCCAGGGATGGTGATTCAACCACCTTCTTGGGCGGCCTGTTCCAGTCTTTGATAACCCTCTCTGTAGACAAGTTTTTCCTGATGTCTGATCTAAACCTCCTCTAGTGCAATTTGGTGCTATTTCCTTCTGTCCTGTCAGTTGTGACTTGTGAGAAGAAACCAACACCCACCTCACTACAACCTCCTTTCAGGCAGTTGTAGACAGATAAGGTCTCCCCTCAAGCTTCTTTTCTTCAGGCTAAACAAGCCCAGTTCCCTCAGCAGCTCCTCATCAGACACATTCTTCAAGGCCCCTCACCAGCTTTGCCACCCTTCTCTGGACCTGCTGCAACACCTCAGTGTGTTTCTTATACTGTGACACCCAAAACTGAACCCAGTGCTCAAGGTTCAGCCTCACCAATGCCAAATACAGTGGGACAACCACATCTCTAGTCCTGCTGACCACATTATTCCTGATCCAGGCCAGGATGTCATTGGCCTTCTTGTCTACCTGGGATCACTTGCTCTGTCTCCTGTGCTCTTCGGTCAGTCACTGGCTGATGGTGGTCACCTTGGTCTGAAGGGGCATGACCAAGATGGGAAACCTGCTAAACCCCCTGTGTTTTCAGGTCCCTGGTTTACACACTGGTGAAATCTTTGCCAAACTGGAAATCTACATGTGGCTTGGGGTAACCAAATATGCAAAGAACTGTTTGGCAGAGCTGCCTGAGGAGTTCAAGTACCTCTCTGAGGGTGGACAGGAGATAGCCCAGATGTCAGCATACAGTCTTCCCTACCAGCTCAGCAGGGATGGTGAGTGTTACTTTTCCATGGCTTAACTGGAGCAGGAAAGCAGGGAGGTGAGAGGTCTGGTCCCAGGGTCGATATCTGAGGAGTAGGACCTGATCTGTCTTATCTAGGTCATCTCCAAGGAGTGACTGTGACTGGCAGGTCCAGTTTACTCTCATGAGGACATTTGCATGCTCCCAGCTGAAGCAGCAGGCAGAACAGGTGTTTTGTAGGCACTGCATGTGCTGCCATACTGGCAATGGGCACAAAGTCTGCCCCTTTGCTGCAGCCTGGTGATGCTACCCCACAGCAGATCACTGCACGTTTCACCTGTCATGTCCTTCCTGGGGGTGTCTGGGGAGCACACTGAGCTTGTCTTGCTTGGCCAAACTTTTTGATATGTGCTGGATTTCTGAGAACCATGGTGAATGCACCCATTCCTTGCAGGATATGCCTACACCTACCTGGCTGACTGTTCTTTGTGTATTTTCTTGGCCTCACACAGGTCTGGAGTGAGGAACCAGAACCTCTCTTTTTTTGTTTTTGTTGTTGTTTTTTTTACCAGATTTCAGCTATTTCCAGCTTCGAGCCCATCTGTATCAGGCTCGAGGGATCCTCCCTGCAGATGACAATGGCCTTTCAGATCCATTTGTGAGAGTGGTGTTTTCAACTAATTGCCAGACCACCAGGGTGAGGCCACTTCAACTCTTGTCTCTGCCTTCCTGGGGACTTGGGGAGAGAAAAATAATCATGACCTCACTGACATGTTAAAGGCCAGTGATATGGCAGCCCTCCTGGAAATTCTGTAACTCCAGGCTTGAGGCATTTGTGTGCCGTGGACAGTGTGACTGTGTACAGGGAACACAGGGCAGAACATATATCACTGTCCCAAAAGCTGACTGATAGAGACTAGTTGGCCCCAAGTGCTGATTTCACACTTCCACCATCTCCTTTCCTGCCAGGCCCCAATTGTCCATGGCTGCATGGGAAAGGGGATGAGCCTGGGCTTCCTCACGTTCTTTACAGAGTGCATGTGGTTTGTTTCCAGTGGTTGTGGTATGCTGAGACCTCCTGTCTCTGTCTGCAGATGCTGGAGGAGACACTGAGCCCCATGTGGAATGAGCTACTTCTGTTTGACCAGCTCATTATCGATGGGAAAAAAGAAGAGTTGAAAACAGAGACTCCAATAGTTATAATCAACCTTTTCAGCCACAATAAGTTTGTAAGTGTGTCCGTGCTGCCCTGCTGAGGGAGATGCTGAACAACCTGGTTTGATGTCCTCTGGTGCATCGTCCTAGGCTGTTCAACCAATTCTGCATGGAGTGTGGAATTTAAGAGGGGCTGCTGCAGATGTTTCTCCTGTGCTGCTATCTCTGGATGGAGCAGAGGAGAACAAAGCAGAGGATGGCAAAGGTGGAAGAACAGTTTTGTGTCATCCCGATTGGCTGGAATTATCTCTTATCTCTGGTGCTCTTATCTCTGAGGTGATGAGATAATACAGTGATGTTTTGACTTACCCTCTCCTTTCCTATAGGGCTCCCCGGAGTTCCTGGGCCAGGCCTTTGCTGTCCCACAGGTGAAACTGGTTGATGAGCCATACACCAAACCTGTCCTCCAGTTCTTTGACTTCTACAAAGGCACTAAAGCAGTGGGAGAGCTCATTGCTGCTTTTGAGCTAATTGAGCTGGATTACAGTGGCTATCTGGAGGTAATGGGCTTCTAGGAAGCTACATGTGGTTTCCAGCTCTCTGAGAGAGCTGTGTGGGTCAGGAGCTGGTTGCATGGGGCCAACCAGAGGGCGCTCTGTTGAAAGCCACATCTGGCTTTCAGTTGAAGGGAGGCTGCAGGGACAGAGCTTGTGGGCACAGATTGAGAGGTCGGGAGGCATGAAGTAGAAATGGCATTTTCACTTGGTGTGCCCTGGCTCCACCTGTACAGCCGTCAGTGCCCAAGGACGTGGAGCCCAAGGAACCTGAGTACCTGGGAGACCCTCGCGCTGGACGGTTCATCATCCCTGAGGGCATCCGCCCACTGCTGAAGGAGTTCCGCATAGAGGTGCATGGCCGTCTGCTGGGCTGGCTCCCCACAGTCTGCCCTGAGTGGACACCACGCCTGCTCGGTGAAGAGGGTGGGCTTGGGGAGGGATTGGGTTTGGAGCTCAAATGCCTCTGAGGCCTGAGCAGATGCCTGAAATGGAGGTGCCTGACATGAGGGAGAAGCTGTCTCAGCAGCTAACAACAGCTGGAGCTGTTGGATGGCTATGTTGAGAGAGTGGCATCCTGCCTCTCTTGGGGTCTGTGTCCTCTGGGGTGACAGGGGTGGCAGCACCAGGCATACTACACCTGGCATGTCTTGAGCAAACCAGTGGCTTCATGTTGTGCTTCAGATCCTGTTCTGGGGCTTGCGGGACCTGAAGCGAGTGCACTTCTTTGAGGTGGACCAGCCCCAGGTGATCATTGAGTGTGCTGGCAAGAAGGTGGAGTCAGAGGTGGTCATAGCCTACAAAGAGAACCCCAACTTCACTGAGCTGGTCAAATACATGGATGTGGTGAGTGTGAAGGGGGGTCCTGCCATGCCAGGGTGCACTGTGGCCATACTGCACCCACACAGTGCCTGTTATGTGTCAAGGTTACGGGATGATTGCTGCTCCTGGGATTTTGCTCTTCCACGGCCATGTGGTTCAGCCTTTGTGAAATAGCTCACCAAGAGCAGTCTCAGCCATCACCTGCCACTGCAAGGCTTTGGTATTGGTCAGAGCTGCAGGGTGCTGCCAGACCTCTGTGGTGGAGCTTCCATGGTTATTGCCCTTTCTCCTGTGAACCCTGTGTGTGGTTCTTTTGCAGGAGCTCCCAGAGCAGGTGTACCTACACCCTCCCCTCAGCATCTTTGTGGTGGAAAAGCGGGCATTTGGGCGCACTGTGCTAGTGGGGACGCACATTGTGTCCAACGTGATGAAGTTCTCTCCCAGAGAGCTGGAAGAAGAACCAGAAGATGTGCCCAAAGGTGAGTCGCTTGGTATGGTTCCCACAGAGGCAGCAGGAAAATTCTGCCAGTGGCAGAGATCCTTGGCTCTTCTGCTCCCTTCTAGACAGGCAGCAAAGTCCTCTACCAAGAGCCGTAAGATACCCAGCAAAAGTACAGTGTAGGGCAGGTTAGGGTTGGAGGCAGGTTGTGAGGCTGGTCTGTAGCACTTGGTGTCTGGGAAGCAGCAAAGTGACAGAATGCTATGCAAGGGCTGGCATCCCTCTTTGGGGACTGCAAAAAGCAACTTACAGGCTGTTTTCTCCAAGGTTAGCTTAACATTTGACTCTTCTCCACACCAGCCTGACTGTTCATCTCTGGATGTGGCATCTCTTTGGGGTCTCTTTCCCAGGCCCTGTTTTCCTTACGTTTGTAGAAAGCAGAGGAGGGTGAATGGCTCAGGAAGGTGCCTTAGTCCAACCAGGACATTTAACTGGGACTAGATACTAGACAGCAACATATCCTTGTGGAAAGCTTAGGTCTAGAATCAGAGATGTTTAGCCTGGGAAGGACTATTGAATTCACATATTTCAACCCTCTGCAGAGCTCGGCTGTAAAATCTGCCTGTCAAGCTTTAGGGAACTGGTCCACTAGGACCAAGGACTGAAAGGTTTTAACTTCTCTCACATCCTTGGGTTAAGGTCTCTTCATTAGGTAGAGGATTCACCAAATAACTCCATGGTTGAAACAGTCAGAGCTCCTAATCTGAAAGTGTGTAAATAAATATGGCATGAAGGGGAGGAAGCAAGGGACCAATTGTCCTGTGGTCAGTGCTGAGTGGAGAAGGTGTACATCATAAATCTGAATTCCTGGGAGTCAGCAACAAGCATCTTGATGGTGGTGGCCAGTCTCAGCACTGTACTTGGATTTCCAGTAATATTTCTACAGGATCTGCTATCAAAAAGTTTTTTAAAGAAATCACACTGTAATGGGGTAACAAAAGATTTTTCTGTGGAATAACAACTGGCCCAAAAGTAGGAAGCAGTGAGCAGAAATAACTGCATGGGAACACAAAACTCTTTCTCCTTATCTCAGCTCGGCACGTCTCATCCCAGCATCTTCCCTCTCAGCCTGTGGTGAGCACTGGCCAGGCAGCCAGTGACTTGGGTCCCAGCACTCACCCCCTGAATCTTGTGAAGGTGAGTGATGTGTTGGGCCTGGCGAAGTTGGACATTTGGAAAGCCAGTGATGGTTAAAATTAAAAGGAAGTTCTGAAGTTCAGAGTTCAGTTTCAACCACCAGGTTTTGCTCTGGGCCCAGCCACTCCTATCCAGCCTGGTCACTAGCACCACTGCGTGGCTGGGGTCTGGCACGGTGTTGCCTTGTGCTGCTTTTCTAGCAAAGCACAAACCTGGGGCTTTACACCTCCTGTGGTCTGCCAGAGACTCCCAGGGCACTATAGCAGGGTGCATGGGTGGCCTGGGGGTGTCGTTTCCTCTCTTTGAAGCCTTTTCTCTGGTCTTCTAAGGCTCCTTTGAAGAAAATTCCTATCAATAGGCTTGTAAAGAAGGAGAATGAATATGAAGAGGAAAAGCCAGAGCTAGAAGAACTGGATTGGTGGTCCAAGTACTATGAGTCCCTAAAGGAGCTGTATAACCAGGTAATCTTTTGTGACAGCTGCCTTCAGAAGGGAAAAGTGGCTGCACTGGCTTCAGTAAGATGTTTTCAAAAGCACTGTGTCACAGGAGCCCTCCTGGAATGGAATGTATGGGCTTTTGTGTGTCAAGCACACTTAGCACAATTAAGGTAGCCAGGTACCAAGCACCCAGCAGGTGAGCTGATTTCAGCAGGCAATAGATGCTGACATATCCCTAAGGCTTGGTGCCCAAAGGCTTTTGAGAATATGACTGGGCTTTTGTTGAGGCACTCCTGAAAATGTGCCATTGCTGACTGTGGCTGCAGCGCAGGGGCTTTCTCACTGATTCCTCTCTGTCTTCCCAGGCTGTACTATGGGAGCAGGTCTGCTGCAAATTTCCTTCCTTGCCCTGTGTCCCTTAAATCACAATCAAAAAAGTCAGCAGGAGGATCTGGGAAGAAGAAGAGGTCATTAAGGCCCTCAGTGGATCTCTTACTGCAATGATGTTAATGCTAAATCATCTCAAGCTGGGTATTACTGATTCTGGGGGCAGCTTGGACAGTGTCCTGTGCTTGGCTGGAGAAGCCTTTGCACAGGGCTGTGGGGTGACTTTGTGTGTGTTTCAGGCACGCAGTGATGAGGAGGATGCTGAGAATGATTACCTGAATGATGCACGTAAGTCCTCTAACAATACCAGGTCTTCTGTGAGGAGAACCAGGGTTTACACCATCCCAGAGTGTGCTGGGCTTGTGGAAATGGGGTCTGTGCAGTCAATGGCTTTGCAACATTCAGCAAACACAACACAATAGGGAGCAGCAAGACAGTGGCAAAGGGCTAACAAAAGCTGTTGAAAACACCAAACTTTCATCAGAAAAGTTTGGCAAATTGCCTTGAAGCAAGAGCCTTCCTGAGGCTACAGGAAAATCATCTGTAAGGATCAGGGGGTTGTCCAGGGGGAGAACAGGAAGCAAAAGTGGGATGGGGAGAGAGGATGGTGGCAAGGCAAAAGTGTCCAGGAGTTGGGCATCACTCTGTGCACTTGGGATACCCACCTGAGGGTAACAGAAAGACTGTATTAATAAGCAGGTGTTCTGAGAAGAGTGTTACAGCTCTAGGCTCATGTTTGTGGAGGTGTCAGCAGTGACTCACTGAGCAATGACTTGGGCAGGTGGGGCAGTAATTGTAGAAATTATGTAAATCCTATGGTGAGGAGATAGCTGGAGGGTGCCTGCATGCCATTAGTGTTCTGGAGTCTTTGGGAAATGGAGCAAGGATGAATGCTCTCTATCCTTGGTCTGCTGGTGCTCTGGCTACAGAACAGGATGTGCCCACAGTGGTAGTGATGGTTCAGACATCCACCCAAAACAGCAGTCCATCAAATAAGCATCCCTCCAAAGCAGAGGGTTAGATCTCATTTGTACCTTTCCTGACAGCACCTATCGGCTGGTCAAGCCGCCTTCCTCCATTTGCTCTCTGCCCTTTTACTTCCTGAAGAGCAGACAGGCAAGTCTGAGCTGATTCTTGTCCCCCCATGCATCCAGCCAGGCCTTGCTGGGAAATCTGAGGTGCTGTAGGGACACCCGTTACAGACAGTGATTGCTCCAGTTACCCTGACACAGGTCAAAGCCCTGGGTGAAAGTGAAAGTTGTTGCTGGGGTCATTTCGTGGACAAACACTTGAGGCAATGGGAGAGATCAGAGCATTCCTTCTATTGCTGTTTCTAGATGGAGGGAATTTAAATGCATCCTCCATTGACATAGAAGCAGAAGATGAGGTAGCAATTGAAGTTGAACCTGCTCGACCAAAGAGGAAGCTCATTGCCACCCTTCAGGTAATTATTGGGGTGAAAGACCTGGCCTTTTTCAACCTTATCCCTTTTTCCATGTCCTCCTCACCTCCCTGCAGTGGAAGTTAGACTGGGAGGAGAACCTGCAGTATGAGCTGGGCTTTGAAACAGATAGTGAGACTGGGAAGTGTGTGCACATATATGGGTGGACCTGTAGGGGTAGGGGAAAACCAAAGCACCCTGCACTAATACAGGAGTAAGGTAGGACCAGATTAAGTGATTGAGGCAGGGAAAGGATGGGCTTTCTGACTCTCCTCCCCTTTAAGGTAGAAGGAAAAGGCTCAAAATTTCTTTATTCTTATTTCAGATCTACAACTCTGAGCTGGAAAATGAATTTGATAATTTTGAAGACTGGTTGTGTATCTTCTCCCTTCATCTTGGCAAAGCAAATGAGGATGAAGATGGAAATGAGGATGAACATTCTGTGGGGAAGTACAAGGTACTGCATCATTTTAATGGCATTTGTGCTGCATGGGGAAGAAAGCCTTTGGGACAACCTGTATTTCCAAGCACGCTGACACCAGCAAAGCCTTGGAGAGGTGTGTGTGTGCTTGGTGATGGGAGGCCATGGGGTGGTATGGCCAGGGTACTGTTGGTGCCTGTTGAAGAAATTGTCTACTGTTATCCCTGCCCCTGATTTAGATTGTTTAGCTCTTTAGATTTTTTTGCAAGGAGAGAGCATGAAGCATAAATTATTCTGGTTGGGACCTCTGGGTATGTTCAATATGCAAAGAAAAATGAGTTAACTGGTTTTAAAATCAGTAAAACTTACTTAAAAGTGACCTCATGCTCCCATTCAGGAGCACTTCAAGATTCTGAAATATCAACTACAGAAACTGATTTAAGAAGGTCCCTAGAAAACCTGTGGTGCCCCTTGCTTTTGGCAGTCCAAAGTGCCTAGAGATGTTCAGATCTTCTGGCATCAGCAGTGGTCTGACAGCCTGCAGCGTAATTTGCATACAGGGACTTCTTGTGCCATGTGGACATGACAGTGCCTTTGGAAGGGATTATCCCCATGAGAACAAGGTGTCTGTGATCTACATGGGGCAATGGTACTAATTTTTCCAGTTGGCAGGTGAAACTGGTCTTGATGGCTTCAATCCCATTTGAGATACTCTCTTTTGCATCTAGTGGCTACTTGCCCTGTCTTTTCTTCAGGGTTCCTTCTACGTCTACCCCACTGAGGAAGCTGGCAGGGAGCCCAAGGTCTCCCAGGGCATTCCAAGGAACAGACCCATTAAGGTTCTTGTAAGAGTTTACATTGTTAAGGTAAGTCTCTGATGGTGGAGGCAGTAATGTCTGTCCCTCCCTATGGATGCCCTGCCATTCTCTGCTCAGTAAATACAAGCAGTGGCACTTGTGAGAAGCTCGATGCTGACTTGAAGGTGCTGCTGGCCCAGTGGAAGTTGCCCACAACTTGTCCAAGGGGAGCCTTCCATGCTTTGTAGGTTCAGGAAGTGCTTAAAATCCAGATGGGCATTTCTGAGCTCCTCTCATCTGCCTTGAGACAGTGGGCAAGTTGTTGGGCTGGCAGCTGGAGACATTGGTGGCTTGTTGAGAGGGGCTTTACATGGAAACAAGTGCCTGTCAGTGCTGTGGCAACTGTTGCAGGGACCTGAGCAGTGGGCTTGGCTGGTCTTGGGGCTGTGCGGTGTTCCTTGTGCAGGTTGCTCTCTGCAGCTGGTGCACAGCAGTACCTCTTGTGTCTTTCAGGCTACAAACCTGTCTCCAGCAGACCCCAATGGCAAGGCAGACCCCTATGTGGTGGTGACTGTGGGGAAGCAGCAGAAGGATACAAAGGAGCGATACATCCCAAAGCAGCTCCATCCTGTGTTTGGAGAGTAAGCAGGAAGTTTTTATCTCTCAGTTTTGATAGGAATAGTAGTGAAAATCTGTGACTCATGTGGCAGCATGTGAGATCTTCTGTTCCTTTCTTCTGGAGAATCTTGTGCTGTAACAAAAAGGTCCCAGGCATATCTGTTGCCTTCAGCTGACACAGGAGCTGTAAGTGTTTTGGGTTTGGAAGGACTGTACTCCCAAGGGCTTGACTTGACAGCTAAAGTAGCAAGCCTAGCAGCAACAGAACATTGGATAGCTTTGTCCCTAGCTCCAGGACCTCTGCCCAAGGGCAAACATTTACAGACTCACAGAATGGTTGGGGTTGGAAGGGACCTCCACAGATCATCGAGTCCAACCCCCCTGCCAGAGCAGGATCACCTAGATCAGGTCACACAGGAATGCATTGTCCAGGTGGATTTTGAATGTCTCCAGAGAAAGAGATGCCACAACCCCACTGGGCAGCCTGTTCCAGGCTCTGTCACCCTCACCGTGAAAAAGTTTCTGCTCATATTTCCATGGAACTTCCTCTATTCCAGCTGCACCCATTGCTCTGTATCCTATCATTGTATGTCACTGAGCAGAGCCTGGCTCCATCCTCATGACATTTGCCCTTTACATGTTTATTACACATTTATTCCATGTTTATTACACATTTCCAGAAAAGTAACTCCTTTGTTTGAAAATGCCCACTGAAAACTGCATGTACTGAAAACTGCACAGGCTGAACTTGTGGAGAGCTAAATTATCAGAAGTCTTTGAATTGTCAAATAGAGCTATTAATTGTGCACAATGATTAAATCAGGGCATGTACTTAATTTTCATTCTCTTTGCTAATTGCACTCTCTCCATCTTCTTCTATCCAGAGTTGTGGAGCTGACGGTCTCCTTTCCCACGGAGACAGAACTCACTGTGGCAGTATTTGACCATGATTTGGTTGGATCTGATGATCTGATTGGGGAGACCAAGATTGACTTGGAGAACCGATTCTACAGCAAGCACAGGGCCAACTGTGGTGTGGCTTCTCAGTATGACATGTAAGTACCAGTGTGACACTTAGGGCCAAGCAAGACACTGTTTGATGGGTAACAGAGCACTGCCCATTCTGCAGGATGAAGTTTGAGTGCAGTGTATCTTCTGAGCAGATGCCAACCAAATTCACTATAAGTTACACAGATAACTCCATCTTCTTTAGGCTCCTACCTGTGATACTTCCACTCCTGTGATAGTTCTAATTCCTACTGTGGAATAATATATTTTGCATATAGTAGCAAAAAATTCTTTATGCTTTCATATTGGTGTTCTGTGAGAAAATACGCACTTGACACTGATGTGATTTTTACCTCTTTCAGAAAGTAGGGTGGTTTCTCTAGTGGTAGCTAATTCTGTGACCAGCAGGACTCATGAAAACTGTTTTCCTTTGGCTTCATTCAGTATGGATTCTCCAGCGTCTTTGGCTAGTGTCCTGTAAACTCCTCATACTGTACTATTGGAGAATTAACCATGGGCGTGGAGTTGAGTCCCCAGCACTGCCAAAAGCTCTCACAAACTGCTGCTGGAATTGCTCCTTTTGCTGTTCTGGAGCTAACGGACCTGTGGGTGCAAGCCTGCCTTGTTCTGGTGAATGAGAGCTTCTTAATTTTTTAGTTCATTAAGCTCTTTTTTTTCCAGTGAAAATCTAAGCAGGGATCTGGTGGCACAGCCTGTGCTGTAGGGCAGGCAGAGCATTTAATAGTCTAGGGAAAACACCTGTTGTGTCCAAGCTGAGAATGTTCTCAATGTTCTCCTTTCCATGCAGAAATGGCTACAACATGTGGAGAGATGCTTTCAAGCCCACACAGATCTTGGATAGTTTATGCAAGAAAAACTCACTCCCTGCAGCAGAGTACAGACAGGAGGAGGTCAAAGTTGACAATAAAATATTCAAAGTCCCTCCAGAGGCTTTTCCTGAAGGTACAGACAGCATGGAGAACAATGGCTGCTCCCTTAAATGTCTGCCTGTGCTCAGCAGTCCTGATGAGAGGTCTGGGAACCCACCAGCTTCTCTTCCCTGAGGTCTCCAGACTGGCTGCCCTCACTCTGTGTCCTGCATGGTCCAGGTCATTGTGTCATCAACTATTGGTTCCTGCTTTTCTTCACACCAGCAGGATTTGGTCTTTAACTGTGCCAAATGAGTCAATCACACAGACTTAATTACCAGAGAGCAGAGCTTCATGTCACTGGCAAATGACAAGTGATGCTTTCCTGGAGCACTTCTAGGGAAAAACCTCTAATGGATCTGTTGTCTCTACCACAGAGACATTGAAAGTTAAACTGCTCCAAAGGGTCACATCCTCCTCTTTGTCCACTGGATCTTTTTCCCAGGGCCATAGTAAATTATTTTTGCCCTTTTTGTTTTATTTCTCTTAGCTTGTTTGTCTTCCTGCCTATGGTTTTCCTCATCACTGCAACATACTGAATTAATTTCCTTCATCCTTGTCCTCCATCTTCTCCCCACTGTGTTTTTCTGATGAGGTGCTTTTTTCCCCAGTCCATCTTTTTCTTTTATTTGTGCTTGTGACTAATGTTCTGATGTGGCTTTTGCCAGCCGTATGCCTTTATCTTCTACCTGGCTGTGTCCTGCTGCAGAGGCCTCTGTGAGGAATAAGAGTGGAGTGGCAGATGAGAACTGGTCAGTGGATGATGAACATAAGGCTCTGTACGTCCTGCAGCACTGGGACGAGATGCCAGGGTATGGGTACAAGCTGGTCCCAGAGCATGTGGAGATCCGGTCCCTATACAACCCACAGAACCCTGGTCTTGTGCAGGTGAGATGTGTTTCCTTGCCCGGCCTAGACATTGCCCTGGGGAAGGACCTTGGGAGCAGCTTGTTCCCAGTCCCCTGGCTGATCCTTTTTGTCTCCTTATCATGGCATGAATCCCTGTGTTGTTCCTTCCTGAGAGGGCAACTGGAACTGTGTCTGTGGATGGCTGGCTCTGCTATGAAATAAGGATTGTTGACCTTGGCGTCCTTTGCTCAGATTCATGCTCTGACCTCTCATGCTGTTTCTGAACACCCTTTCCTCAATGGAGCTCTGTTGACTGTTGGTATTGTGGTTGCAATGCTGTTGGCCCAGAGTCCTCCCTGTCTCCTCAGGTCATGTGGCACTGCTCTGATGAGGATGCTCTGTGGGTGGCAAGGGCCCTGCTCTGCCTTCTGAGCCCTGCCACCATGGATGGGTGGTAGTGTCCTTGTCTATTCCTGCATCTTCCTCTGCTTTGTTCTCTGTCACTGCTGCTTTACTCCCCTGCAAGAGCCCTGTTCTGCCCCTCTGCCTTCTCCCTGAGGGCATAATGTAACTGCTGGCTGTAGGAGGAACATTCATCCTCAGTTTTATGCAGTGCAGTGATCTGAACTCAACCATTTCAATGTCCTGCACTGAACATCTCTTGTTCCCTCAGGTAACAGATCTGTAACAAAGCAGAGCTCTGCAGTCACTCTGACTTTGGTCAGCAGTGAAAATGCATAGGGAGAGGAGCAGACACATCACTGTGATTTTCTTGGTTATGCTGAAGAGTTGCATGTTAAGAAGAGGGACACATTTGCCTCTGAAACAGACTTGGTTCAGCTAAAATGTTTTTTCTTGAGAGCAGGGTGGGGGAGGGAAATAAGCAATTTTTGGTAGTTTTCTTTGTTTTTTTCCCTATCCAAAGTCCAGTTATCGGTCACTCTGAAGTGATGGGGTTGTTGAGGGTCAAGCAGTGGCTTTCTGGTGAGAGCTTTCCTTGCAGGGCAAAGCCCTTGATCCTTGAAGAGCTGGAGGGTGGTCTATATTCTGGAGTCTCTCTGCTGTTTTGTCTCACCAGGGCTCCTTGCACATGTGGATCGATATGTTTCCAAATGACGTCCCTGCACCACCGCCCGTCAATATCAAGCCACGTCTGCCTGTCAGGTAGTGCCCATGGGAGTGAACCTGCATGGAAGGTTTTTTTCCCAGAGAGGTGGTGGAAGCCCCATCTCTGGAAGTTTTTAAGGCCAAGCTGTATGGGACTCTGAGGAACCTGCTCTAGTGGGAGGTGCCCTGCCCATGGCAGAGGGGTTGGAACAAGATGATCTCTAAGGTCCCTTCTAACCCTGACGATTCTATGATTCTGTGAGGGTCACAGTCCCTTGCTGTACCTGTTGGGATGTGCCATTGAGCCCTGCACAGGTTACTGGTCTGTGCTAGCCTGACATGTAGCCCTCCTCTCTTCTCCAGTTGTAGCCATGGCATGGTCTCTAAGGTATATAGGCATAAAGAACTTCAGCTGCACAAGGTTCATGAAGGGCAGGGTTAATCTCACTAAAGATGGACATGGAGGTGACAGAAACCTGGGTCGGGACTACTTATCTAGCTCTATTTTATCCAGTGGACAGATGTCCTTTGAGTTCCTGAAGTGGTGTTGAAGGAGATCTGCTGTTTGCAGTGGAGGGTCCGGATTCTTCTCAGAAGTGCACATGAAAGGACAAGAGATAATGGACACAAATCACAGCAAGGGGAACTCCAACTGGATATAGAGAAAACATTTTCCCAGTGGGAATGAAACTACCCTGGGTTAGGGATGGAGTGACCTAGAGAGGTGCTGGGGTAGCCATCCTTGAAGGTATTCAAAACTCATGCAGACAAGATCCTGAGCAATCTGATCTACTATGAAGTTAAAGAGTTTGGAGCAGAGACTGTAGAGGTCCTTTCCTTCCTAAGCCTTTCTGTGCTCCTATGTTAAGTGGTACTGGATGAGTTTCCCAGGCAGCAGGGATTCGCTTTGCAAAAGCTTCCTGGTCTGACTGGGTGTTTGTCTTGTGGAGTCGTAGCCCCCCAGGAAGTGTGCATGGCAGCGAGATTACTGTTGACCACTGCAGGGGACGACAGTGCTAAGAGGGTTCAAATCCTGCTCCTCTGCCTGCATGGGCTTGACCTGCCCTCACAGGCACTAAGGGCAGAAGCCTGTGTCACTCACACCTGTGTCCTCCCCACAGCTATGAACTGCGTGTGACTATCTGGAACACAGATGACGTGATCCTTGATGATGTCAACCCAATAACAGGAGAGCCCTCCAGTGACATCTATGTGAAAAGGTCTGATGGGAGCTAGAGGGAGGCCAGAGCCTGACTGTCCTGCTCCCTGCCCTGCCCCACACCCTCACTGCATCCTCTGAACTTCTGCTCCTCTCTGCCTCGCCACAAGGTGCCCCCCTCCAGTCCCCTGCATGGGCTCTGTACCCCCAAAGTTGTTGGTCTGGTTTGGCTCTTCAATCATTCCTTTCCTGCTACCTCATGGGCTTCAGCCCCTTCATCCTTCTGCTCTGACTGTGGGGCTGGCTCGCAGGGGTAGGACATAACTGAGTTTCTCCTGCAGCTGGATAAAGGGTCTTGACCATGACAAGCAGGAGACAGATGTTCACTTTAACTCCTTGACTGGAGAGGGAAATTTCAACTGGAGGTTCATCTTCCGCTTCAACTATCTCCCCACCGAGAAAGAGATCACCTACAAAAAGAAGGACTCTGTCTTTTCCATGGAGGAATCAGAGTTTCGGGAACCAGCTGTTCTGGTCCTCCAGGTCTGGGATTATGACAGGATTTCATCTAATGACTTTCTAGGTATGATGTGACCTGCTGGAAGTGGGGTGACCTGTCCCTCACCTTGGTGGAGGGCCCAGCTCTCTGAGGAGAGAGAGAGAATCAGGTCAAACTCTTCAGCTCAGCAGTCACCTGGGCTGGTTTTTCACATGCGAGCTATATGCAGAGCCTGAAGATACACACCTCTCCTACACAGACACCTTGAGCTTGAATGCTTGTCTGGGGGCCTTAGTGTCCTTTGTCTGGATATGTCACACCACAGGGCTTCCAAGTTCTGCTGCCTCACAACCTCTCTGATAAAACTTGTTAATTTTCCATGCTTTCACTTAGATCTGCAGCTCCCAAAGCAGCTTTCCCAGGAGCTTACATTGTGGGCGCAGGGAATGGCAACCTTTGAGTCCATTTGCACTTGAGTTGCAGCATCTCATTGCTGGGGGCTCAGAGCTCCCCAACTGCTCTGGTACATCCCATAACCAGACCTGCTGAACTGGGCATGCTGTAGGGCCCGGCAATGAAGTGGCCACGCTATGCTAGCACAGCCACTGGTGCTTCTCTTTCTGCTTCTCTTTCTGCTGCCATCCTCAAATTTGTAGCACTCATTTCAGTTGTTCCTCCTTCAAACTTCGACCTCCACATTAAAAAGCAGCCCCTTTGCCCCACTGTCTCTTGGGCAGGATAAAACTCTCTTTATTCATTAACCTTCCATAGTGTGTTTAAAGGGCTTTACCTCCATGAGGCACTTGCAGTGATGGTTCATCTGTGCTGCTCAGGCACTGAAGAAACTGTTAGACAGCAATCCCAGCAGTTCTTGACATGTTTAATCTCAGGAACTCTGAGGCAGGAAGGACCTTCTACAATATTTATTGCAACCTCCTGCTCTAACCAGGGCTAGATGGGGCAGGTTGCTCAGGGTCTTGTCTAGGTGAGTTTGAGTATTTCTAAGGATAGAAATCTTCGCACCCTCTGGGATCTCAGCAACCCCTTTACTGTCTGCACCATTCTCATAATTGGCCTTTTTTTTTTTTTTTTAACTTGCAGCAGCTTGTGTCCATTGCCTTACATGCTTTCATCATCCACTTCTCAGGGGAGCTTAGATCCATCTGCTCCATAGTTTCCTTTAGGCTGTGGGTGATGGAATATCTCTCCCTTGACATCTCTACTCTGGGCTAACTGCTTATGGATCTCTCAACCCATCCTGCTGTGGCACATACTCCATCCACAAACATCTCAGCCATTGGACTCTCTCTAGTCAGTCAGTTGACACCTTTCATGTATTGGGGGCCCAAATCTGATGCTGTATCCAGATGCAAGCTCACCAGAGCTGAGCAGAGGACACCCACATCCCTTGTTTGCTGTCTTGCTTTTGCCACTACAGACCAGTACTTGATGAACTGATCTGTTGTAAGGGCTTGATGCAGAAGCCAAGGAGGACAGGTGTGCAAGGTCAAGGAGAAAAATGAATTGAGGTTGTTTCAGATAAAAAACAGATGTAAACCATTAAAGAGTTTCCAGATTTTATAAACTTTTAATGACGCAGGAATGAGTGGGGAAGAGAAGACTGGACATGTGAGGAGAGCAGAGTAGGACATGGTAAAGGAGTGAACCACACACAAACCAAACTGGCCACATGAGAGATGAGATGAGACAAGACCTGGGGCTTCCACTTCTTAGTCTTTAGCTCCTGGGCTGGTCCCTTCTTGTGCCCAGCTTCAGGTTCTCCAGCTGTAAATGTGCAGGACCATTAGATCATTGCAGCAGCTGGTACTTACTCATGGTGGTGGGAGTGTGGCTGAGACAGAAAGACAAGTGATGTGGGGCTGACCTCAGAGTTTCACCCTGAGCTCTTCTTTTCACTGTACCTGCAGGCTCCATCGAGCTGAAGCTGCATGACATGGTGCGGGCAGCCAAAAGTTCAGAGCACTGCACCATCAAGATGGCCAAGGAGAATTCAACACCTCGGTTCTCCATCTTCCGAAACAAGCGCATGAGGGGCTGGTGGCCCTTCATCAAACTCAAAGATCAAGAAGATGAGGAGAGAGAGGAGAGGGAGGACAAGCAGAAGAAGAAGAAAAAGAAACGAAGCAGCTCAGTCAAACCAGAGGATGTGGAGTTCACAGACCCCAGTGGGAACAAGTACCTCCTGACAGTAAGGCACAGGCGAGCAGAGCCAAAGTTCTGCCTCTGCCTTAACGTGTCAGCCTCTCTGACATGCACGCAACCGAGGCAGCAATGACCCAGCTGCTCAGGGCTTTGTACAGGTCCTGGAGACTTGTCCCATCTGCTGCAAATCCAGCATGTCATCTACCCAGCTCTGGTAGCATGCAGGGGAGGCTCAACTTGATACCTTCCTCTGAGCTTCTCATAGAGCAGGGTTCAATGAAGGGAGCAAAGCAAGAAACACATGGCTCCCATCAACCAGACAGAACAGCAGCTAAAACTTGTCATGGGGGCTCTGCCTATCCCAGCCATGCAGGTGCCAGCTTTCCCAGGGCAGACCCACTGCTGGTCCTGCTTATGGACCACTGTTTGTCTCCAAGAGTGAGTTTTGCTCAGTACCAGTGTGGGGGAGGCTGCAAACAAATCCATATAGCTGGGGAGTGCACTGCAACACAGTGCCTTCTCTGGGAAACAGCTTCTGGACAGGCCACAGTCTCTCCTGGCTGCGAAGCAAGAGGCTCTGTACTGGGCACTGGTGAGGCCACAGCTTCAGCACTGGGTTCAGTTTTGGGCACCACAGGATAAAAAAAAGACACTCTGGTGCTGGAGTGAGTCCAGAGAAGGACAATGGAGCTTGTGAGGGTTCTGGAGAAAATGTCTGATAAGGAGCAGCTGAATGAGCTGGGGTTGTTTAGTCTGGAGAATAAGAGGCTGAGGGGAGAGCTTATTGCTCTCTACAGCTACCTGAAGAGAGGTTGTAGTGAGGTGGGTGTTGGTTTCTTCTCCCAGATGACTAGTAATAGGATGAGAGGAAACTGGCTGAAGTTGTGCCAGGGGAGGCTTAGATTGGGTGTTAGGAAAATTTTCTTTACTGAGTGGAACAGGCTGCCCAGGGAAGTGGTGAAATTGCCACCCCTGGAAGTGTTCAAAAAACATCCAGATGTGGTGCTTCAGGACATGGTTTAGTGGTGATTATAATGTTTAGTAGACAGTTAGACTTTATGATCTTTAAGGTTGTTTCCAAACTTTATGATTCTATGATTCTGATGCCTGGAGAGAAAAGTTAATTTCTGTGAGCATCTGTAAGTGGAACTGGAAGAAAAATACCCAGTCCTGGCAGAATGCATGGGCAGCAAGCTGGTCTGCAAAGCCACAGGTGAGGCTGTGGCTCAGATATGTTCCCTCTCCAGGGTAAAGTGGAAGCCGAGTTGCAGCTGCTGACTGTAGAGGAGGCTGAGAAGAGTCCCGTTGGTTTGGGCCGGAAAGAACCTGAAGCCCTGGAAAAGCCCAAGTGAGTATCTGTGTCATCACAGCTTTACAGCTGCTCAAGCAGCAATAGGCAGCATCTGCTTGTCAGGAAGCTGGGAGCTATCAGTGAGGTCCTGGGTGGTGGGTCATGCAGGACTGGGGCTACCAGGGCTTCCCAGAGCTCGAGTGGGTCCAGCAGGACTTCTGTCTGTAGCATCTGGGCCCAGGCTTGGCTCTGTGAGGTACTCGAGGCAGCTCCGTCATAACACTGCTTGGACAAAAAGGGCAGCTCTGGTTTAATAACGTGCAGGCACTGTCAGCCACAAGAGTGCAGAGCAGCTCTGCAGGGGCTGTCCTGAGACTTGGGTTCTGTTATCTCTGGCACTCTAGGTATTGCAGTCCCTGGGATGATCCTGTCTGCAAAACAGCAGGATGAGCTGGTGACCCTTGAGGGTAGTGGGGCACCAAAGCAGGGACCAACTTGCTGCTCTGTGGATTGAGCCTGTGCTTATCTAGTATTCCTTTCCTGTTCCAGCCGGCCAAAAACTTCTTTCAACTGGTTTGTGAATCCCATGAAGACTTTTGTGTTCTTTATCTGGAAGCGGTACAAGAAATACATCATTGTGCTGTTCATTGTCGCTGTTCTCACCATCTTCCTGGTGCTGTTGATCTACACTATGCCTGGATACATCAGTGAGAAGATCATCAATGGATAAATGTTCTCTAGAACAGGACTACTAAAAGACAGGGCTGATTATTCCAGGAATCAAGACTGGACCAGAAAGTTTAAGGAAATCCTGCAGGTGCAGAGGCAACCTTCAGAAGTTTTCATGCCTGTCATGTTAAGTACCCATGAGATGCTCAGAAGCCAAGTAACTAACCTACTAAATAAGGCAAATTCCTTGAAGGACAGTTACAGCTTTGGAAAAAAAAATAAAAATTGTTCTTTGAGGGACTGGTGTGGAAGCGTGGGAGAAACAGGGTCTGCTGGGGCTGTCCCCACAGACAGGGCAGCTGAAGTCAGCTTTTGCTATTGAGAGTGATTCTGGCAGAGATGGGACCATACAGAGCCATCCATGTCCTGGCTTACCAACACTTGGCACATCCCAAGTGAAGAGTTTAATTTAAAGCACATTGTTTAGGGGAGGGCAAGTCTGGTGGAGGATCTTGGTGGAGGTAGGACATGGAATACATTTGAATGGGGCTCCCCAGGGACAAGGGTAACAGAACCAAGGTAGCCATGAGCTACCTGCTGTGACAAGACCACAGGAACAACTCTTGGAGTCAGCTCTGGACAAGACAGCACTTGCTGGTACACAGATTTTTAGGTTGTTGCTCCTTACAGCTCTTTTCCTGTGTGTGCTGGGTTGGATTCAGACTTGCTTCAGACTTCATCCTGGCTCTTCATTTCCACAGGAATAAAAAGTCCTTGGCTGCTCTCTCCCATGCTGCTTATGTTCTGGAGGCAGGGGCCAGCCAGCTGGGGGCAGACCTTGCTGCTGCCTCTCTGCCCATTCTCCCCCATAGCATAGCAGCTGGGCCATGGGCGTGGGGTTGCCAGCACGAGTCTGGTGTGGTGCTGGGCTGATCTGAGCTAAGAATTGTTCTTGGTATGTTCTCCGATGCCATGCCTTCTGAACAAACAAGGCCAGCCACCAGCTGATCTCAAGTGGAGGTGTTTCACTCTGAGTGTTGACAGGACAGATTCTCTCTGAGGGGTCTCAGCATGGTGCAGGAGATGATGCTTAGAGACGCTGTTGCATTTCCAAAGAAATCAATGTACAAGGGGGGTTTACAGTGAAGATGGCTGGTTGTCCTTGAATGGGGCACAAATAAAGTAAAACTATAAGGCAGAGCCAAGCAGGCAGAGCAGCAGGACTCTGGCTGGACCTAAGGCCATGTACAAGTGTGGGGCCCCTCAGGGGGTACAGAGTTCAGCTGCTGGGCTCCAGAATGGCAAAGGTCCTGGGAAGACTGTCAGTGAGGGTAATACTGGCTTGGTGCAGGGTTCTGGCTTCCTACTGAGAGCCTCCCATCCTCCTCCTGTCTTGGAGGGCCCTTGAGCTGCAGGGGAGTGGGGCAGACTGCTAACACCTCCAGTCACAGAGTGCCGCCGTGGGGCTAGAGCAAGACCTTGTGGTGCCCCAGTGCTGCAACACCCACAGCTTTTCTGCAGGGCCTATTGAGTGGGACATTGACTTCACAGATGGTGCCCAGTGCACCCCAGTATACCCAGTGCATCCCAGCTCTCTGCCTCTTGTGGACATGCTCAGCTTCATTTTCCACTGCAGTCCAAGCTGAGGTTCCAGGTGACTCCAGGTGTGTCTGTCTGGGATTTGCTTTATCTATTTCAGGTGGCAGTGGAAGGGGCTGGAGCTGCCTCTGGATGCATGTAGCATGTGCAGGAGGGGTGCCTGTGCCTGCTGAGGGTGGGGGTGTGCAAGGCCAGGGGCTCCCTCCTGCACTCACTGCTGCTGTCAGGGTCAGCCCAGCCACAGCACAACTGCAGCTCCTGGTGCTCCTCCTACAGCACTATGATGGCCCTTATGTCAGTGGGCATGGAGACCTCGGCTCACCCAGCACCTCTCTTATTCACCAGTCACAGAACATTTTAATGGTGAATTTTCTGATTTGGCTCTGGGAGCATGGCCTGGGCATATGCCTCTGGCAGGGCTGGTGGCTGCTGCAGTGCTGGGTTCTGTGGCAGGGCTGTACTGGGATGTCACAGGGCTGGGTATGCCGGTGGAGGGGGATGGCAGCCCTGAGCTCACTCACAAAGCTCTGGTCTCCCTACGTCATGGGGCAACACTTCCTCATCCTCTGGCAGCCGTTGCAGCTTGCAGTGTGCAGCAGTGAGGCCACCAAACTGGGAGTGTCACTGTTGCCTGGCCCTGCTCAGCAGCACATCTGAGAGGTGAGGGGTCCCGGGGACACAGGGCAGTGTCCTGTGGGGCTGAGTGGGGATGGGGGGACATGTTCGTGGCCACTGAGCACAGCTGGGTGCAGCAGCAGCATCATGGCCACAACGTGTCAGCTTGTGGCCGCTGGCACTAGGCTGTGGAGCCTCCAGGCGAGGGCACATGGGGCTGGGGAAGAGTGGTGTCATTTTGGCTGCCACAGGGGTGTGGGTGCATTGGGAGAGGTCCCATTTGTGAAGCAGGCACAGGCAGGGAGATGGGATCACTCAACCCTGCCTGTCCAGAGTCCTTCCCTCCCCAGTGGTGGGCCACTGAGAAAAGCTTCATGAGCTGTTCCCTTGTGTTAAGTCTGGGCTTACTGGAGCTGCTGGTGCTGGCCATGTGGCCAGCAGGCAGCTCATCCTCCAAGGTTCCAGCAGTGCCTGAGCCAACCCAGGGGCTGCTCAGTCCTGTCCCAGCACTCTGTCCCATCACAGCAAATGCTCCTTGCTGCTGCGGGAGGGCAAAAGACTAAGACATGGGCTCCACAGTTGCCAGCAGTGAGACCGGCAGAGTCTCTTGGGGTCCCCCCAAGCCTGTGGAGTGAGCAGACAGGATCTTATGGCCTCTTCCTGCTTGAGAGCAACCTCATCTGTTTCCGGTACGGGCATTGGTGTTTCCCTGAGAGAAGAAGTGATGATTCAGTTGCTTTTTGAAAGGGCAGGATTGCTGGGGAGCAGAACCTGCTGCAGTCACCTGGTCTCAGCTGATCCCCACCCCAATCCCTGTCTCTGCTCATGGCTTGGACCTCCACCCCACATCCAACATACGCTGTGTGTCAGGTTTGAGTGCGGCTGGTCAGACAGCACCGTGAGCAGGAGCCTCGGTGCTGCAGTACCACAGGAACTGGTTAATATAGAGACATGAAGCTGGTGCTGACCTGTGGCCCCAAGGGACTAGGGAAGCACTGGGTGCTCCTATGAGGACAGGAGGGTTTGCTCTCCTGCTGCTTTCCCAGTGCAGAGGATAAACATACTCCCCCCCGTTCACTCCTAAACATGCTTCGGTTGGCTCTGAGCCTGGGGTGCATGCTGGCCCTGGGTCCCTGCATCCCCAGCTCCCTGCTCTGGCCTCAGCACATGGTGGGTGAGCAGTGTGTGGCACCTGCGTGGGGTTGGCTGAGGGACTCCCACACTCCTTGGCTGCTCCTCAGTGCCAGTGGCTGAGGCGGACAGGTGGCTGTGGGGGGGCAGGCAGATGTTGAGGGTGGACAGGTGGTGGGGTCAGTTGGGCACTGGGAGTCAGGCAGGTGTGGGGGGCAGGCAGATGTTGGGGGGCAGGTATGCTGGTGTTGGGGCTAGGCAGGTGTTGGAGGTCAGGTGGGCAGGTGTTGGTGGGTCAGGTGGGCAGGTTTGCTGCCACCAGACGAGCTGCTCTGTGGGCAGGCAGTTGGGCATTTGCTGCTCCAGTGGAAGCTGGAGATCTGTTGCCTGTTGGCAGCCCAGTTGGAGCAGTGGGCTGTTCAGTGGGCTGTGCAGCAGCAGGCAGCACATCAGGCAGAGGAGTGAGCACTGCAGCATCTCAGCTCCTTGTGCCACATGTTGGACCTGCCGGGACACGAGGCAATGGGGCAGTGTGGGGTTTCTGAAGGAGAGCTGTTTCGGGTGGTTCAGGTCCCTGCAGGGGTAGTGAGCAGACAAAGGGTGTCCCCAGTGACCAGGTGGGTAGGGGTCCTTTGATTCTGCTGTGACTGGTCCTTGTGATGTCTCTCTGCAGTGGTACAAGGGATGCTGTGGCAGAGGCGCACACAGGCGGTGCTGGCCCTGTGCCTGTTGCTGGTCCTGTGGCAATATTTCCAAGCCTTCAGGGATGGCCTTGGCCCCTTCCCTTGGGTTCGCTCCTCCCTCCATGATTTCACCACCCACTGCACTCCCAGTGCCAACAGCTCCACCTGGTTCACCGCCCACTACGACCCTGCCGTGCAGCCACTGCTGAGCACCACAGACCAGGAGCTCTCCCCAGACGTGGTCCAGTGGTGGCTGGTGAGTGAGGGCATGGGCAGAACCTTGGGACTCTTCCTGGGGTCCCTGAATCTTTCTGAGGGGGGGCAGGGCCAAGGTCAATTTGGACAGATGTGATTGAGGACAAAGGGGCATTTCAGGGATCTCAGCTCATCACCTACCATGCCTCCCCTCCACCTCTCTGGGCTGCCCCACATCCTTCAGGTTCTTCTGTGCCTTTCCCACGGCTCCACTGGGAGGAGTGGGGCTCCGACCTGCTTTGGGGTTACTGATGGGGGGGGGAGGCAATGATGCCTGTCACTTCCCTTACTCTCCTAGACCCTGCAGGGACCACCAGGTGACATCCAGCTCCAGAACATACTTAGACAGCTTTTCACTGTCCTCCGGGTCCCGACTGGTGGCGTGTGGGACTCATCTCACTGCAGGACTTGTGCCGTTGTGGGGAACTCTGGGTGGCTGAAGGAGTCTGGTCATGGGCTGCAGATTGATGCCCATGATTGGGTACTGAGGTAAGTGACCAGATAGAGCTTGGCCCCTCCTGTCTCCCCAGGACCAGGTTACCCTGTGAAATCCACCAACATAAACTTTGTGATGGTGGGGTGTTGTTGGCTCCCTGGAGACTCCTGCCCTGGGGGCACACACCAGCCCTGTGTCACACATGTTCCCTTTGCTGCTGGACAGGGTGACCCAGTGTCCCTGCCCAGTGGATCCAGCAGCCTGGGACTGACACAGTGCACACCTTCATTTTGGGATGTGCCTTCCCACTGTCCCCTAGGATGAACAGGGCAAAGACTGCTGGCTTTGAGTTGGATGTTGGCATGAGAACAACCCATCACTTCATGTACCCGGAGAGTGCAGTGAACCTTGGGCCAGGTGTCCACCTCGTCCTCATCCCCTTCAAACCACTGGACCTGCAGTGGGTGGTCAGTGCTTTCTCTACTGGAGAGCTCACACGGTGCGTTGGTTTCAGGGACATGCAAATGTGTCTTGTTGCTGAAGACCTGGGACTGCTGTGAGGTGATCCTGGGGACCCTAGTGCCTCACGGTGGTAACTGGGCCCATGGTCCTGGGCCCCTGGGCAATGGTCTGGTAGCCCTCTGCACTGCAGTTTGTGGGAGTGATCCAGCCCTGCAGGGCATGAGCATTTTGCAGTCCCTAACAGCCATGGGTGGGATGGTGGCTGGTCCCTACTGTGCATCCAGGGCTTGATGTGTCCCTTCCCAGAGACAGACCAGTGCATGCTGCTGGGCCAGCCTAGGGGCACGTATGCCATGGGGCTGGGTGCTGGGGTCCACACCCTCTGCAAACTGGCTCTGCAAGGCCCCGGCAGTGAACACCCCGTGCTCACTGCTGTCCTCTGGCTTTTGCAGCACTTATGTGAGAGTGAAACGGTTCATCGAAGCTGACCGGGACAAGGTAAGGGCTCGGCGGGCTCCATCATCTCCTGGGCATGCAGAGCTTGTGTTCCGGAGGGCTGTGGGCAGAAGCACTGAGTGGGAGGGCTGCCAGCTGTGCTAGCGACAGCCTGGCAGCGCGGGGAGCAGCTGATGGCTCATCTGCTCCCCATTCAGGTGCTGATCCTGAGCCCCGCTTTTCTCAAGTACATCCACGAGAAGTGGATGGAGGGCCACGGGCGCTACCCCTCCACCGGCTTCACGGCCCTGCTCTTCGCCTTGCACGCCTGTCAGCAGGTGAGCGGCGGCAGCGGGACCAGGACCTGCCCCGCACGGGCACCGCTCCGCTCGTCTGCGTGTCCCGGGGCCGCCCGGGCGGTCGCGCAGCGACGGCTCTCACTGGCACATGCGCAGGTGTCTGTGTTCGGCTTCGGAGCGGACAGCGAGGGGAACTGGCACCACTACTGGGAGAAAAACCGCTGGTCTGGAGCCTTTCGCAGGACGAGGGTTCACAACGCCGATGTCGAATTCAGCATCATCGAGAGACTGGCAGCTGAAGGCAGGATTTTGTTCTACAAATGACGCGTTTCTGAGACAATGAAGCCAGGCTGCTAGCGCGGGAACTGACAGCCCCTCCGCGCTGCCAGTAGCTGCTCCTAAGCTCTGTCTTGCCCCAAGCACTGCCCTGTCCTCAGGCTCCCAGACACGGCCATCCCTGAGGTCTTGGTGCTGCTTGTGCTGGTCCCACCAGCTGGGCACTGTGGATGCCGGGAGGTGACGCACCCATGACAGAGGGACGCTGCATTTGGCTTGTCCCAGCTCTGCCCATGCTGACAGGGAGAGAGGATGAGGAGAGGTTGGGGCTGCAGGGAGTGTGGAGTCTAGGAGCTGCTATGTGTGGTCACAAAGCCATTGGGTGACAGTGGTGGGTGGCTCAAGCCTGGCTGTCCACGATGGAGCTGGCAGCTGGTGGCTTTTGAACCTAGAGAGGTTCATAGCTCTTTGGGCATTAGAAGAGGGCATCTTCCCTGCCTGTCTTTTTATAACCATGGAAATATTTTTTTTAAATGTGTGTAAAAAAAAAAAAGGAAAACCAATCAAGCATGCCAAGGCAGAAGATGAGAGAATCAAGTACAGTTGAAAGGATCTCACAGTGAATAAACTATGAAAGCACCTATTACTCTGTTCTTAACATTTGCTTTATACTTTTAGCCCCTATTGCTGCGAAGATAACACAATCTCTCAGCCCCACTGCAGAGCTGAGACTGCAGAACCTGGAGACTGAGCTCCCCCAAGGAGGTTTTCTTCTCCAGAGCAGGTTTAGAAGGGTCCCTTTTCCCACTTTCAGTGAACATCCTTTACTCACTCAAATTCTCACTGCCTATTACTTTGTCTTTCAGTGTACTAAAACCACCAGATCATCATCTCATCAGCTCCTAGGTTGTAGCAGAATCCTGTATTACTGAACTATGATGAGATTATGAGGTTTTTCTATCTCTCCAGGGAGAATCTCCATTTCTGTAGCTCTTCCGATTCTCTTCTCCATTATATCCCGATTTTCACACTGAGCTCAATTCTGGCATTTACCTTCACCTTCCCTCTGTTTCACCTAGGGCTTACACAGTGCTCTGGGCAATGCCCTCCAATGCTCTTCTGAGGTCTACAATTGGCTTTCTTATCACAGAGAGCCAATTAGCTGGTGATTGTTTAGCTGTGGGTTAAACTCTTGCTCCCACTTGCTCAGACCATGTTTAGAGTCAATACCAAAGCACCTGCAGAGCTGAGATTTAAGAGTAACGAGTCTGTTTTGCCTCAAAATGAGGCAGGATTCACAATATTTTATTTTTCCTCATTATCTTAAAATTTCTCCCAATATAATTTCACAGACCAAGCACTTTACTCACTTGTGCAGACCATTAAAAAGAAAAAACAAACCGTCGTCATCATCATATCTACATACTTTGCCACAATGCAAGTGTGTTTTTTTAACTATTAATATCCAATTCAGTACCAGGATTAGTTCAAATAACTTAATTATTCCTCCAAAAGCTTTATCAAAACACACAGAGGATGGACTTTTATTTCAAAGTATAAACAGAGGGGAAACGAAAAAGCAAAATCTGATTTAAAAACCAGTTAAAACCCCAGACTTTTTTTCCCCCCCTTAAATACCAGCTTGCATCTTTCCTGAGAGCAGTGATTTGGAGCAGCTGCAGTGCCCCGTGGCACAGCCAGCATGTCCCAAGTGCCAGGTCTCACCCTGGGCCTATGGAAGGGCTCTGCCACAGCCTCAGCACACTCAGAAATGTTTTAAATAAAACTGAAATCAAGCAGCTGGTGTTGAGAGAAAGCTCTTGGGATGGCAACTCCCACCCAGCCCGGGTGTCATCACTCCTGGGGCAAACAGAATGCAGCATCACCAGCATTGCTCTGGGGAGGGGGACAGAACTGGATGAACACACTGACACAAAAGGGTTTACAGCAGGGTCTGCACAGCCAGGCAAGTTGGCTACTCTTTAGAGCAGCAAAGTTCAAGCAGTTCTATCCACAAATTAATGCCAAAGAATGATGAGACAGTAACATAAGAGTGGTCAGGGCCATTGGGTAATTCTGCATTCAGAAGATCAATTGTGTTTCAAAAACCCATTCAGCTCTCCTCAGAGTTTTCTTTGGGGGGTGAGGTCATTGCTTATTTATGTTGTCTTCCCAAGTTCAATTTTCTTCTGGATGGCACATGCTGAGTGATAGATCAAGGAGTCAATGAATCCTGCAACTAAATTAAGAAAAAAAAAACAAACAACAGATGGAGCAAGCCAGACATGCCTCAGAGAACAGCTCCCAGGGGAAAAAAACACAAACTCTGTGTCAGTGGAAGGAACTCCAGCTCCCACAGACAGAAGACTGCTGCTCAGAAGAATGAGGTCCTCGTCTCATCAGGACAGACAAGATCCAGCTTGCAGGGCAGAGGTGATCATGCTTCTCCAGAAAAAGATCTCTCTGACAGAAGTAGAAATGAGACAGGACTACTCATGTGTATTGACTGTAAGCGAAAGGAGTCTGGAGAGGAAGGTGATGTTCATGTCATTGCCTTGACCCAGCTCAGCAAGGGCACATGTCCCATTTTTTGCTCATTTCACAGTAACCTTAAAAGTAAACTGCTCGATGCTGCTGCCCTTGATGGATACCCTTTACCAGAAACTGTTTATCCACCAAGGTCACAAAGCAAAACGAACCAATGTTGTGTTAGTTTGTTAGTTCTTTCTGCAGTATTTTCCCCACATCTCTCCAGCACTGAAGGAGATTAACAACTCAGTGTGACCATGGAAAAGCTCAGAATGGATCTACTGCACCACAGAACCCTGACAACCCTGTGACCATTGAGGTGGCTTTCACAGGGTAGGAGGCCTGCCAGAGACGGAACACAGAGTGCTGGTGAAGAACAAGGATATTTTCAATGCCTTTATGAAACTTCATATCATTTTTACTTCCATTCAACAGCTCAATCTAAGGAATATGTAAGCAATTACTTGGCCCTACACAAAGACAGACATTTCAATATCATATAAAGAGTAGCAGCTAAGACAGGAACTGAGTCTTTTGTTCCTTACTGTAGACTATGGAATTACTTGCCTTACTATCTGGTCTTGGAGTAATATTTCAGATGACCGCCTTTTGTGGTTGTTTTGCCCTGAAATTATCTCTACCCATGGAATCAATTTGATGCTGTAACACAAAAAGTATTACATAGCTAATTTGATCTGATCTCTAGAATACAGAGTTTGAACATGGTGTATGGCAGCAAACACTATGAACTGGCTGTCAAACCTAATCAGTTGCATTTGTCATGAAAATGTTATTTTTTTAAAGTCCCTGAGTCAGCCATAGAAATTAATTTGATCAAATTTATAGAAATCAGTATGATCAAATCTATTACAGACAGAAATCCTGTTTAACAGTATCAAGTTAATTGAGCCTTGCAACACCTCAGGTGATGGGAAAACCTTGCTGATCAAGGTATTGTGTGACACAGGCATTACATGATGATGTGGACAAGAAGCTCAACATGAGCCCTCAGTGTGCACCCACAGCCCAGAAAGCCAGTCGTGTCCTGGGCTGCATCCAGAGAATTGTGGCCAGCAGGTTGAGGGAGGTCATTTACCCCCTCTACTCCAGAGTGCTGTGTCCAGTGCTGGAGCCCCTAGTAAAGACATAGACATGCTGGAACATGTCCAAAGAAGGACGATAAGGATGATCAGAGGCTGGAGCACCTCTGCTATGAGGACAGACTGAGAGAGTTGGGGTTGTTCAGTCTAGAGAAGGCTCTGAGCAGACCTTATTATGGCCTTCCAGTATCTGAAGGAGGCTTATTAATTCAGATTAGACATCAGGAAGAAGTTATTCACTCTGAGGGTGGTGAGACATTGGAACAGGTTGCCCAGAGAGGTGGTGGAAGCCCCATCCCTGGCAGTTTTTAAGGCAAAGCAACCTGCTCTAGGGGGAGGTGTTCCTGCCCATGGCAGGGGGGTTGGGATGAGATGATATTTAAAGTCCCTTCTAACCCTGACAATTCTATGATACAGCAGCTGGCTTCTCAGGTCCAGTAAGATCTGCTGACCAGATCCCCAGTCTGGCCCTTCACAGCCATGTGAACACCTCTGTGTTTTAGAGTACCCTGGATGATTAGCTGGAGTGCAAGGCTGGACCAAGGCTGTGCTGTCACATGAAGGAGCTGAACAGCTACTGATCCTCTATTCCAGAAGCCAGCACTGAAAATGAAGTCCAGACACTCAAATGGCTCTGCAGGAACAGCCTCCACTTACAGGATCCTGTCTAGATGTGAGGGGGAATTTTAGTCCCTGTTGAGTACTCACCAGAGCTCCTGTGTCAGGGAACACAGTGTGAGACTCTGAGATGGCTATGCCCATGCTAACCCGGATTTACATTTTTTACTGGCTTTTGCTCACCATGGAAGGAACTATCTGCTTAGAGACCCAGCCTGGTCAATGAAACAGTACAGATGCATTCACATGGTATATGAAAGACCACAGTATTTGAAAAGAAAGTGTCCTGTAGGGCATCAAAATTAAATATTATGACAGCTCCACATCATGATGAAAAGAAGTATTTTATCAAATTAAATACACTAGGCTTACATCATCTACAGCATCCTGAAAGTCTGCAGTGCTAATTATGTGATCTGGTCCCTCTGCCATGGCTATGTAGAACATGCTATAGTCCCTCCTGAAGGCTGATATCCCCATTTTCCATCAGAGGAATTTATTAGCAGCCATAATGACTTTAGAAAGAGTAGAGACAGCAAATGTTAACACTTCAGAAAGAAAAAAGGATTGAAAGGTGCAATACCTGTAAATATGCCTCCAACAATGGCACAAACTCCCGTGAGAAAATGTGTAAAGGACCTAAAACAAAGAAAACAATTTGAACAACCAGCAAGAACTCAGATACCAGCATGTCTGACAAATAACAAGTAACTAATAAACACTAATTGATAATTTTCATAACATTCATCACAGCACACAAGTATGCACTACAGAAATATGAGTAGCTGGCAATTAACAGATTTAGCAATTAACCCCAGGTGGCTATAGGATGGAGTCTGTCACTGCTGCTTTTCCTGAGCAGCGCTGAGTAGCATTAGAGCAGAGCACTGGGATGGGATCAATGACAAGACTAGGAGCCAAGGACTCTATTTGAATCCAAATAAACCAAAAGGATGGAATTTGAATGCCTAAGATTTCACTCACTCCCTGCCCAGATAAAAATGCACAGCAGGCTGCTGCTAACACAAAAAACTAAATCTCTAAGCACAGGTTTTAAGGTATAAACATTGGTTGTGCCTTATTATGATCCTAAAAGATGAGAGCTATATCCCCTTCCACTCCCTGCACTGACCTGCCTGTGATTAACAGAGGAGCTGGAAAGAGAAAAGAGGTTCCACACTGACTACTACATGCAGACATGCTATAGAAAATGCAGAGTAAGCAACCAGGTTGGAACAGTGTGTGGGAAGGGGCTTAGATGGCTTTCAGGCATTTGCACTGGCGTGTCCAAGGAAGGATGGAGTTTCCAGCTGTGCAAAATGACAAAATCAGTGGAGGGTGAATGAAATAGATTTGAAATGTTTCTTACCTGTGTTTCTCTGTTAGCTTCACCATCATGGGTGAGAGTTCATACAGCACAAATACCCCAGGCAGACCCTGGTCTCCCAGTAGCCCATTGGCTATCTTCTCATGTCGTGTAACTGAAAACTGGTTAGTCCTTACCACCTAGCAGGAAACAAACACAGCAAATGCTGTTTTGTTAATGAGGAACCAGAAAAGATACTAAAGCATGGGTTCTCTGAACTGTATCCCACTCACTTGTGGGGGGCCTTACCAGTGGCTACAAAGGCTCATAGAGAGCACCATCAGGAGCAAGTTTATTTTTACTACTCTGTTCTCAGGATCTTCTCCTCACCCCAGTAGCACTTTAGTAATTTGTTTGTTTTACCTGTCCTAAAAGTAGGGCACATTCTGAAAGCAGCCATATTCTTTTGGAGGCCAAGGGAATTTTTAGATTGGAGACAAGCTGATCTTGGGTTATTGTCCATAGAACATTTTTAGGCTCTCCTTGCTGCTGTGGTCACTTTGATACAGGTGGGATGGAAGAGGCTGAAACTTGTTTCTCTGCTGCTGCAATATTACAGGTAACACTGCACCACAGGAACTGTTATTCTTGCTGGGATGGGGATATGAAGGAAGTCAAACTGATTGTGTTGCTTCCTCCACAAGTTGATTATGGTCAGTGTCACAATATGAGGAGAGAGTATGAAGGCTGTTGGTTGCCAAAGCAACAGGAAAAAAGGTACTTACTTCACCATCTACTTTCATATATACTGTGGGGACCACTTTGACAAAATACTGAAACATCATGGAAGCTGTAAGCAAAGACAGTGACACAATTAATAACCAGTGAAGAGTTGGGGAGATTAACTGACAGGTTAGGTAGACAAATTCAACTTGTCAGGGAGCATCTTTCTGCACAACAGCTGCTGGAGGTTTTCAAGGTTGGTAAACAGAGTCTGACATGACTTTTCCTTTTGCAAAACTGAAAATCAACCAAAACTACTATTTTGGCCTTGACTAAACAGAAAACTTTATACAAACCAGTTATCTAGCTATAGCTTCACCAGTACAACTTAGTCTAGCATATACAAAATTTTCTATTTAGCAGTATAGCCCTATGAAAACTCACTGGACTGTAAATGAGTACATTGCATCAACTCCAATTAACACTACAGTTAATTCTTGCAGAAACATGGCATTTATGATATCAGGGGATGAAAAGGAAGATCTGGATCAATGAAGAAAAAAAGTAGGGAATTCCTTCTGCCTCAGATAAGCCTATTCCTTCAGTAATGGAAAGCAGTAGTCACTTTGAAAACATATTTTCTACTAAATTCCCTAGTGGAAAAAAATATTCATCCATTTCTACAGAAGACATAATCCTCATAGATAATATCTTCAGCTGGTCTACAATAAATATAAATCTGACCTGCAATCTACTTCTCTCACTTCTTTTCTGGAGCACGTCTTTGGTCCTAATTCCTCAAGAATTTGCCAACTCATGTTCCAAGGCCCAGGATGGAAAACTTCAGCCTATAGCGAATTTTACCACCCAGATATGGGCCCCTCTAAGGGAGTTTGTTCCTCCACCAAAAAACTAGAGCATCCCAACCATATTATGACACCTCATTTTTTCTGTTTTATTTTAAGCACCATCCTTTGATTTGAGTGCCAGAATTAAAATTGCTGGTGGGAAAATCCAAAGTACAGATTCAGGTAGGATTAACTTCCTTCTCCAAGCCTTATTATCTTACAGCACCTCAAGTACCTGCAAAAACAAACTTTGCAGACTTCAGTGGATCTAAGAAACTAACTAATCCCTGCAGTGGCATATAAGGATTTTTCATGGCAAATGCACACGAGCAGGCTTATGTGAATAAGCCAAGACTATCATTTAAGCAGCAGCTCAAGAGCACAAGGTGGAGGAGTTCACATTTTACCCAGCATTGCCAGGATTCTTGTTAAACTTTGGGAACTTTGCTGCTCTTCTCTAACACTTGTCAATACAGACACTTAAAAAGGGATTTCTCTAGCTGACTTTTACCTTGCTGTGCTGTGACGTCCGTCCCATCCAGAGGGTTCACAATGCCTGGATAATCCCTTCCAAATGAGAGATGTTTGATATAGTGCGTCATATTGATCTGAAATGGAAATGCTAGTAACTGAAACACCTGCACAGCATTCCAGAGGCAAGGTAAGGGGCCTAAAATTAATTATTTGTACATTTTTCTGAGTGTGTCTCTGAAACAGAGACAAGCCTTCTATTACTCTGCATGTCCCAACAGTGAATTCCAAAGTGCTTGCTCTTCTTTTATTCCTTGGAGGTTCCAAAATGTGGAACTTCTCGTTTTTCTGCTAGAAATTCCAACTCCCAGTGCCCTTCTCTCCCACCTACAAGAGCAGGCTCTCCCACCCACTCCTCTCTACCAAAGCAGCACCATGCTGTCAGTTGCCTTCATCGCCGAGGTGGGGGATCATCTGCTCTCCTCCCAACACAAGGTAAACTCCAACAGAAACAGAAGCAGTTGGGAAAATATCAACCTTAGAAAATTGCTAAGTATGGATTAAGGAGCAAGGCAGTCATTCTCAGGAGGAAGGGAGTAGGCTTGCAAACAACCTGGCAGATGTGCCAGAACAGACTTCAGGAGCCAGTGTCAAAGCAGGACCCTGGTTCTGCTCTGACTCATGAAGCCACACTAGGATCTCAGTGTGGCAAAGCGAGGGATTCCAGAAGGGAAAGAGATTAAGAGAACTAGAACATTATTTTGGGAACACTTACGTTATCAAGTCCGAAGCTCTGCAGGTCATGAACTGTAACAGAAAAATAGTTTAACAATACAGTCCAGATTGCAATAACAAACATTTCCACTGACTTCCTACTAGTTTATAAGGGAATTCTCCTCTCATTTCCATCATGATCTAAAATGGCAGGAAAATCATCTGGGCTCCTCTTGCTTGCAGTAGGGAATGTGACAGATAAAGCTGCTGCAATTTCCCTTCCTGACCTAGACTAGGCACTGCTGGAGTAAAGGAAAGTAACTTTAATTTGGAGTTGCTTCAGACTAGTTATTTCAGTCCTCACCTGAATGTATTCTTAATCTAGGGCAAAAACAAGATCCCTGGGGCAAGTAAGGAAAGCTTCTCTGTTATCTCAGTGATGTCCTGATACACATAACTCCTCTAAGCACTGTAAAACACAGAGGCACAACTGAGAACAGCACGTGCTTTAATACCACCTGCAAGCACCCTGAAGAAATCACCAGTCTCTACAAGTCTAAGCACTTTGCCCATCGGCCCTGTTACTGCTGCCCCGAGGGCACACAGGGACTGGTCAACAACTGCCCAAGCAGTTATCTGAAAACCACGGGTGGTGGTTTCACTGGGTGACTCTCACCAGTGCTAGCATTTAGGGTATTGGACTTGTCCTCTCTCTGCTCTTCCTGCAGTATGATGATGTCAGCAGCATCAGGCACCCCTAGAAGGGATCTAGCAGAGATAGAGGCAATGGGAGGCAATGGTCATCTTTTGGTTGGCTACTTAAATGACTTTATGCAATGCCAGAAGCTTCAGTCTCAGATTGAAAATACAACTTACAACTCAATTTCTGTCTGGCTCCTACCAGGTTTATCCAAGGTAATGCAATCATCTTAATATAGTCAGAGGCTGTGGTGCATTTTAACAGGTAAATTCAAATGCTCAGAAAGCCAGACCTCACCTTTCACCTTAGCAAAGAAAGAGACTTCAAAAATCACGGGCTATTATGAGACGACAAAGTGAGATCACCAAGTGCTGCTGCATTATTAACAAAGATGAGGAATGCTGCTTCCCTGAAGCCTTTCTAATATTCAGCCTAACAAAAGACACTGCAAAGCTGAAGAACAGATTGGAACTAGTCCCTCCTTTAAACATTTACTTAACATGAGTGTATTGTGAACAGCTTTTTTTTTTTTTTGCCATTAACATCTTTCAGTAAAACCCCAGGAGCTTTACTTGCATTTATATAAACCCCTTCCTAAATCTAAAAGCTATATATGCAAAAGAGAAGGGACAGTCAGAAAAGGAAATGCTAAGTCTAAGCTATACTTCCAACACTCTGATCTAGGGAGAGGTCCTTGCCATTTCACAGTTAAAACATTCAATGCTCAAAAACTAAGGCTGCAGTCACTGGAATTAAGGCAATGGTTCTGCATTAGAGAGCTCATAGATGCACAGCCTTCAGCTATTCCTGTTGCTGTCTCTGAGAAGCTGCAGATCTATCGTTGCCGCTAGCAGAGCAGTTTGTGTACCTGTGCTGACAAGTGGATCAAAGGACTCACTTGGCTTTAAAATATAAAATCATGCTAAAAATTTGGAAATAGATGGGAAATGGTGGCCAGGGAAAGAAAAAGAAGGGAGAAATGGCCTCAGGACTATGCTACACTGTATTTCTTAATGACTACCAGCAACATCCTGTTCCATGTTACGGTATTATTTGCACCTACGTCAAGAGTTAAGTGGCTTAGCTGTCAGTGAAGCGTCAAGTCAGCTGCCTTTTGTGCAGACACCAGCCCACTAACCTCCAGTTAGTTCTACAGAGATGCTGGCACTAGTGAATCTGCATTTAAACTGGACCTACTGCCAAAGAAATAAAACAGTGTCTGTCCACCCATCTTTTGTTGATAGCTCATTCATCCTGTTCCACCCACCTTTCAGTCATGAGCCACATCAGAGAATGTTATAGGCTGAAATGCAAGTACTGCTTGATATGAGGCTATTCTTCCAGCGAGAGCAGCTCCAAAGTAAAATTAATACCCAGATACCTCAACACTTATGCTGGTGCAGTGCAGAGATGCACAGGAGGGACATGGATGCTCCTCCTGGTAGCTGTGCTCCTAGAACCCCAGGCAGGATTATGGCTTTATCAGCTTTGATAATCACATTTGTTAGCATGTGAAGTGGGAGCTGAATACTAGTAAGGCAAACAAATCTTAAGGTAATAGCACAGTACCACTGCAATTTGAGGGCAGCACTGGAGAAAAGACTAGTTCTTCATTACCTTATGTTAGTGCAGCACCCATGTTAACAGTCATGGCTATCAAAGACAAAACTTCCCCTCTGCTATGCCTTCCAAACATAAAACACCAATTAATTATTTTTTTTATAAAACTCCTCTTAAATGATTTACAACTCTGAAAAACATGATTGGCAGGTCCAGTTTCTAAAGCAGTTCTCCACAGGTTTATATTTCTCTGATACTGTACTAAGCACATGTGTGTATATACTCCAGGTTGCAGATAAAGGTTCAGCTAGCCAGAGTTGGCTTCACATAAAACAGACTATTTGGCATGCGTAGAGATGAAACAGAACGAGGAAACAGAAAATAACATCTTAAGATACTGACAATGAGGACTAGAGACTGTTATTTCTGAAGAAACAAACACATTCCTTCCTTTCCATGCTACAGCTAAGTGCCAAGTTTTTCTTTACTGCTTTAGTAACACATTTTTCAAGAACTGCTCTCTGAAGAATTCTGACCTGAACAACCACAAGCCTCCTTAGACTCTAAGATTCAGCCCTTTACCCAGAAAAGAGGGTTAACAGCAGTTCTGACCACTCAGAACTCAGTCAATGAACACACCAACACTGCAGGAAGCTGAGGCTACAGCTGCTCCAACACAGCACTCCATGGTGAGCTAGGACACCAGTTTCCAAACCGGGCATGAACTCTCCAGAGGAAAACACCTTACAGGAGCACAGTGTCAGGGAGATGATGAACAGTGTGAGAATGCACTGTGAGGAGGTGAATGATGCAGGGAGGAACACAGAAAATGCTGCAGTGAGGGAAGGGAGTGAGCAAAGACCCTGAATCCTCTACCAGATGTTTCACTTTTTAACCTGTAATCACCATGATTAGCCTTAAAAAAACCCCAAACCCTACTGAGTATTTTGAGACTAAATTAGAAGGCTTGGTGCATTAAATTCTCCAGACTTGTACAAATGAGAATAAATTTGGGACAGTAACTCCACCTGACTTCAAAGGCAGAAGTCTTGAATTACCTGCACAGAGCAACTAGTAATCTGCCAACACATTATAAGAGCAACTAATAATCTGCCAACACATTATAATCAACACTGATATATTAAAATAATTTTAAGACAAATACTCTCAAGCTTTTCCATTTGGTGACCTCATTTACCACAGAAGAATGACCAGAGATAGCTCTCCTTTAGCTTTCAGGTGACCATCTGAAATCAACAGATTTCATCCTAGATCAACACCTCCTCCCAGAGGAGATTTATGGGCACAGCAAATAACAGAATCTATGTTAAATTCTGCAGTAAAATGGAGTTTTGGGGAGAAAAATAAAAAGATACAGCAACACTCTCAACAATGTGCACTGCAAAAATGAGTTGAGTAGAAGAGAGAGATATTCGGAACCTTACAATGAAAAGACACAAAGATTATTGAGATAAAGGAGCATTAAAACTCATACAAAAAAGGGAAGGAGGAACAGCTTTGCTGGTGTGCTTTCTAGGACATACAAAATGACTCCCTAGTGAGTCAAAGGGCTGATAATGGAGAAGCAATTATTTAAAGCATACAGAAACAAAAAATCTGGAAGCAATCACCAAAAGGAAAAATAAAGTGGCATGTCCACATATATTAACTGAGCTCTGAAGCAGCATGCCAGGTAACAAAGTTACATTTAGATTCTTCTTCAGTCTTAAGGTAATAGAAAGGTAATTTTAGAAGCAATCAAAGCTATCCAGAAGTGCATTCGAGATCTACATTCCCAACATAGTAAGATTCAAAGCTGGGTAACAAGTTTTTGTCCTTAACCTACTCAGAGTATTTAAAAATGAAAAAAGCTTGGAGAGCAATTGCTGATAATTCGATTTTGGTGGCTACTTGTTGGCATTCTCCTGATTAGGAAAGTAACTAAATTTAGGCTGCTGTACCTAACTAATGTTAGAAAGCTTGAATGTAATTGCAATAGTTTTGTTTGGGGTTTTTCTTCCTAATGGAAGGACTTCTGCCAAGTCAAAGAATCAAGGTTCATGGATGTGAGAAATGGAATTAACTCCTCTGGGCATGGCCACTCCCTGACTTTTACCATGATTCCTCTCACATTCAGCTGGTGCTGTCAAATTTCTCCTTATGTTGAGTTTTTACATAAACTGTTATTTCAGGCAAATGATGTCTGGGGACAAAAAATGAGTTCATGAGAATAAATACACAGTCAAGGAGAGTTAGCTGTGTATGGAAAAGGAAGCCCAAACAAGAACTTAATGAACCCTGAAAAATAGACTTCTGCTGGGACACATATATCCTAGGGCAGCTACTCAAACAAAATAGAAGGACATCAAAGAATGAGCTGCACACAGTTAAAGCAAACAGAACTCAGGAGATCCTGACAGCTAAAAATAGCAGCCCATGGACAAAAGCATTAGGGGCCTTTTTTTCCTCATTATTTATTGTGACAGAATTCCCAACAAGTCTGTTTGTCCACCATCCCTCCTCCCACTTCTTTTCATTGTCCTCAAACATCAACATTCCTAACTGCCTCCAAAAGGCTTGCAGTGACTATATCCTTTCTGGTTTTCACCCATATTTCCTTACTGAATTTGCAACTCGGCTGTGCAAGACTTTCGAGACAGGTGCAGTTAGAGAATTATCCTGGCCTCCCCCTGGCTCTATGCACACGAAGAGCTTCCTCTCAGGACAGCCAGCTTGCTGCAACACAGAGATGCTCCTTCTGAACTTAGATACCAAGTCCTGGCTATAGTGAGGCTGCTGTTGTTAAGTTGGTTTAATCACAGAGTAAATTCTGGTGGAAGAGGTGAAATATTTTATTATTAAACAATTAATATTGTGGGGAAAAACAGGCTTTTTGCTTTGGCACAGAAGTGCTTATTCACCTGTCTAAATTGTGCTCAAAGGCTTCTCATTTTACCTCCAAATACACGAGTTACCCTCCCAAGGCACATTCACATTCTCCCCTGACCTTTACCTCAGTAGTACGGATTAAACTAGAGCGAGTGATAGGAACGGGAAAAAATCAGGCTGAACTTAAAGCTCTTTGTGAAATTTCACACTTCAAAAACTTGATGAAAAGAACTGCAAACATTCCATTAAAGCACAAATATTTTTAATCAAGTTAAAGATACCAGGCAGGGACTGAAGGAACAAAGTCCCTCCCACTGTAAGAGAACATTAGCTTGAGGCCACCTGAGGCACATGAACAAACATAAGTCTATAGAACCCAATGAGATCCTTCCAGAGTCCTGAGGGAATTGGCTGATGTAGTTGCCTTACCACTGTGCATGGAACAGGTCTTCCTAGAAACTATGCTAAGGCACACAGGAGTCAGGGATGTGACTCAAGACAGCACCAATGGCAAGTCCTGCCTGACCAGCGTAGTGGCCCACTATGGAGTGACTGTATCAGTGGACAAGGGGAGTGCTACGTCATCTACCTGGACTCCTGCAAGGCTTTTAACATGGTCCCCCACAACACCCTTCTTTCTAAACTAGAGAGATAGGGGTTTGATGGGTGGACTGTCCAGTGGGTGAGGAATTGGTTATGTGGTCACATCCAGAGGGCAGTGGTCAGTGTAATCGGGACATATGATCAGTGACAATTGGTGCTCCTCAGGTGTCTGCAATGGGACCAGGGTTGTTTAATGTCCTGTTCAGTGACACCAACAGGGGGATCAAGGAAACCCCAGCAAGTCTGCAGATGGCACCGAGCTGAGTGGGGCAGGTGACACACCTGAAGGACATGATCCATCCAGAGGGACCTGGACAGACTGGAGAACTGGGTGTGGGAGAACTTTGTGAGGCTCAACAAGGGCAAGCACAAGGACCTGTCCCTGGGTTGGGGCAACCCCCAGTACTGACACTGGCTGGGAGATTAAGAGATTTAGAGCAGCCCTGCAGAGAAGGGCCTGTGGATACTGGTGGGTGAAGAGCTGGACACAAGCAGGCAGCATGCGCTCGCAGCCAGAAGCCAACATTACCCTGGGCTGAATCAACAGCAGCATGGCCAACAGGCTGAGGGAGACTGTTTTGCCCCTCTGCTCTGGTGACCCCACCTAGAGCACTGCATCCAGCTCTGCGGTCCTCAGAACAGGAAAGACCTGGACCTGCTGGAGCAGGTCCAGAAGAGGGACACAAAGGTGATTGAGGGTTGGGCACATCTCCTGAGGACAGGCTGAGAGTGTTGGGGTTGTTCAACTTGCAGAAGGCTTTCTGGAGAGACCTTATGGCAATCTCTAAAAGGGGTCTATAAGTAACAGGGGGGACAAACTTCTTAGCAGGGCCTGTTACAACAGGACAAAGGACAATGTTTTTAATAAAAGAGGGTAGTCACACTAGATATATGATTTTTTTATAATGAGGGTGATGAAACATTGGAACAGGTTCCCCAGAGAGGTGGTAGATGCCCCATCCCTAGAAATATTCAAGGTCAAGTTAGACATGCTCTGAGCAACCTGGTCTAGTTGCACATGTCCCTGCTCATTGTGGGGGGAGTTGGACTAGATGACCTTTAATGGTCCCTTCCAACCCAAACCTTTCTATGAGTCTATAAATTACCACTATTATTCTGGCCACTGTATATTTTTATATCTATCTATACAATTGAGAAAGTCCTTTATAACTGAAATATTACTTTAAAAGTTCTTAACTGCTTTAAAATTCTCCTCAGGTACTTTCCAAATATCCATTCCAGAGATATTGATACTCAGATCCTGGACTGAACATCTTACTTGAGGTTGTTTTACAGCAGAGAAGCAAAGTTTTGCAGAAATGTGAGACAGACTGCCCAGAAACATTAGTTCTTCAACACTCATGTGGCAGCACTTCCAGAAAAAACTCTTCTATATGTTCATGATGGTTCTAAATCCCTGTAATCCTCCCCACTGAAGCAGTGCTGCTGTTGTTATGGCCAACACAAAGATACTCAAAGAACATGGTCAGATACACTTGGAAGCTAAAGATCACAATAACCAGGAGAAGAAAATACTTTACCATGCACATGAGACTGTTGGAAACTTTTTCCTGGTGCAAAGTGGAAATTTCCAGCTACCTGCAGGAAACAGTAATCTTTCATTAAAAGGTTTGAATCTGTATAAATAAAACATTCATACTGGTGCTTGGATTTTTAAACTTCTGTTTAAGCAAAATGTACACCAAGTAACTCATTTTCATAGGTGACAACATCAGCAGATATTGTCCTGAATGAGGTATGAATTTCCCCTCTTCCTCATGGGCAGTCATGTGAAAAGCAACACACTGGTGTTGATAACGGTTCTATGCAGATTGTTTCAGTGGACATAAAAATGGGAAGGAATTCAGTGTATTGGGAGGAAAGTGCCAGCTGCTGCAGGAAATACAAAACATCGCAGAAAAGGAGTACAGAAAGTAACTGACAGGGAGAGTGAGCAGGGTAAGAAGAGCCTTAATGCAATATAAAACAGTGATCCTATGGACGTATCCATGAAAAATTAATTTAAAAAAATTGTACTAAACCTACAAAAACCAACCAACCAACCTAAAAAACCATGAGCATCCCAAGCTCATTATTATTAATGTCTATAAATATTTGAAGGGTGGGTGTCAAATGGAAGGGGCCAGTCTCTTCTCTTGTAGGACAAGGAACAACGGGGATAAACTGGAACATAGAAAGTTCCACTCTCCTCATGTTGTGAGACACTTCTTTCCTGTGAGGTTGACAGAGACTGGAACAGGCTGCCCAGAGAGGTTTCCTTCTCTGAAAACTTTCAAGATCCACTTGGATTACTTTTCAGAAATACAGAATGTGGTCTCCAGGAAGAGTACACAAATAGGTGAAAAAAAATCCAGAGTGTGAATTAAACAACAATAACAAAATCTAACCTGGGCCTGACTTCTAGAATGTATGTGAGTACAAAAGTTCTGGGTTTGGTAACCCACAAATGACAGGGTGGTTATAGAGTTATCTGGTATATCTCATACTACAGTTTCATACACCAGTTGCAAAAAAACCTCTTTGACCATTTTCAGCTTTGACAACCAAGTCCAATAGGCTTGTTTCTGCTGGTTTTCTTAAGATAACTTTTCATTCTCTCCAGCACCTCTTCTGGCAAGCAGTTAGTTACTGTTATTTCCAGCATTCCCACTGGTGGTCTCTGGTTTAAGACTAAAAGGGCAGCTGGGACAATCTAACCTCAAAGAAGCTGCCTCTCCTCCTCCAGAAACCTTGGCAAAATGACTCATTAGCTAGAAAAAATAAAAAGGAAGCTATTCTTCTGCAGCCAGCATGCTTCCTCCCAGCCCACACAAGGACACAGAGAATTAGCCCCATCCTACTTTTTTTCCTGACTCTCCTACTGAACAGGTGCAAGTAGCTTGCTGAGCCCAGGGTTTATTATATTACAGTCTTGCAAACACCTAAAAATAGAGAAGGAGAAAATCCAGACTCTGCCTTTTCATAGTCATCACCATCACACAGAAGGTTCATAGCAAAACTCATCTCTCACCTTGTTGACCTCTAGGAAACCATACACTTGGCAGCCCTCGTTCTTCTGCTCTTGCATTTTCTGGCTAAAGCCCTCTCTCTTGCACTGTTCTATGCTGTCCGGGTTCTTGAAGGCCCAGCCTCGCCGCCTGTAAGCTTCTCTGACATCATCACAAGTATTACAACACCTGCAAAAGCACAAGCACCCTTACCACTGTCATCACTATTAAGAGATGTTCCAGCTCAAGAGCTGAATACTTGATGATTTTTTTTCAACAAAACAATAAACCAAATATCACAGACTGCACCTTGAAAGGTAGCCTAAAGCACCTCAAGAAGCTCAAGCTTCCTGGTATATTTGAGATTCTGGCATGAGGCTGCGAGCTGTTTGAGCGCTTGAGTCTGAAGAAGGCTCTGCCTGTCCATTTAGACAGCCAAGTCACCCCTTGGCAAAGAAATCTGCTACAAAAGGGGCATCAGTATCCCATAGCTCTGAGCAGTTTGAAGCTTCCTCATGTGACCTTCTGTCTGTTTCTATTCCTCCTTTCCTCTGTTTTTAGGGCAAGACTGTCAACACTGGAGAGAGAATTAATTGTAAACTTTCTTCATTATTTTTCTACCTCTGGGTAACATCTTGGTCACTGGAAAAAAAACATTTTTCTTCCTTGGTTCCATGTTCTGCTGGAACAAAGAGAAAGTTGAAGGCTGGAATCATGAATCCCTGAAGATGGAAATATCTCTGGGGAAGGACACAACTTGACAGGTGGAACAAACCAAGTTAGGACAGAGAAACTAGTCCAGAACCTATGAACTACCTTAACTATCACAGATCCATGCCTAAAGAAATTTGCAGGTAGGAGGAATGAGAAACACCAACTTACACTTGTTTAAGTGATAAATGTCTGGTCTCTGCTCCCCTATAAGGATGCAAAGCCTGCAGCAGAAGTGAGAAGGCAAAACCATAAGCAGGTTTCCTTCCAGTACATCTTAAGTAACCATGAAAAAATTTACACAGCTCCCCTCTGGACAACCAAATAATCCCTGAAAAAAATCTGTTGGATGAGATACAGTCTCTGTGCTACTGCAAAGGTAACACCCGAATTTGCACCACCCTTAAACAGGCATGTAGACTAAACAGACAGTTTAAGTCTGCATGTTCTTAATCACAAGTGCAGCTTCAAAAGGCATATTGAAACCACAACAGTTCTCGTCATCCTCTGAACATGTGCCCAGGAGGATTTCATGGCCCAGACAGTTTGCAAAAGACCACACACGCAATGTAATTATAGTAATTCAAGTGCTAAGAAGACAGAAAAAGGTGTAAAGGTTACCGAATGTCCTCTGACTCTGCCCCGTAACAGCTCTCGCAGCGATCAGCATCCAAAGAATTTGGATCAAACACCTTTTCTTCTTCTTTCCCCAGCTCTAAGACAGAAAAGGATTCAAAGTGATGAGGCATGTCTAGAAATGCCATCTTGTACTCTGACGCACAAAAAACTGTCCTACACAGAAATGCAATGGTTTTCTGCTGGAAGTGACACATCCTGCACCCAAAGGCCACCTGAAATGGTATGAACAGAGCCTGCTGAGGTGTAAAGCAGAGTTCTACTTGTCATCTCAAGAACATCCTCTGGAGAAATGACTGGCTAAGCATAAGCAGCTGCTTGATTTGTAGTTGTGAAAGATGATTAATCCAAACCCTTTATTCCTGAAATACATCCATGAGTACTTGTAATTTCAGATGGACTAGGCAAAGATTTGCCTCACAGAATTACTGAGCACAAGCTTTCCTAATCCACCAATAAAACAGATTTTTTTCTCTTCATCTGTCACTTGTTCCCATACATCTCAAAACAGGCATAAAGCAATGGAAAGACTACAAGACCATCCACCAGAGGAAGGCAGAGGAACATCTTACCGTGCCTCTCGGCCTCTGAAGTCACCCGATTGCCAGCTTTATCCAAGCGCTGCTTGAACAGGTTGTGCTCCACGTCAAGCTGCTGCTCTCCCGCAACATCCATGGCATCGATGCTCAAATCTGAAAGCAGTTGATAAATGCGTGTTTGTTACGGCTCCTGGCAGGCTGAGGAAGCATTCACCAGTGAAAACACAGACTCCACGGCAGGGACAAGATTACACCGAACTGGAAGACCGCATATGGCTGGGGCCAAGTGATATACAGGGAATGAAATGCATATTGAATCCCCCTACCCTCCCAGAGACAAGGTTTGGTTTTGTGTACAAGGACCATTTCCAACCACCACAGGAACTGTTACACTCAAATGAAAAGAAAACCAACAACCACCATACAAAACCTCTCAAAGCTCATAACCATTTTCAGGAGTCAAGCTTAAAACTGGTTGAAAGCTGCCTCCTACCTCTCCTTTCCCCCTTCAACATCAGCACATTTCTCTTTGGTCCCTTTTCACAAAGAGGATAGGGAAGGTGTGTGGTCTTGGCCTGGTACTGAAGCACCATGATGTGCTTCATGGCTACATGCTCTCTTAGAAGACTGAAAGCCTCTCTGCACAGAACAAGAGAGGCATCCAGTCTCTCTGTCCTTCCCGTGCCCTTTTAAATGTGAGGAGGACAAAGACTCACTACACTTAGAGGCCAATACACTACCCAAAGCAATTAGAGGCTGGAAAGATCACTGATGGACAGTCAGATAGTGTGCACAGAAGTAACACCCAGTATGACTTTCACTTTCTGTCACTTCATCATGCAAATGTTTTAACTTTAGTTAAAAGGTAATCAGATTATTAATGTTCATTCCATTTTAAAAATTTTGGAGAAAGGTTAGAATGTGTCATTGGCATCAGAGTCAGAATTTAAGAAAACATTGTGCCTTGGCAATAACTTCCAAGGGAGACTGAAAATTTTCAACAACAAAACAATCAAACCTGAAGTCCCAAGTGAACCCTGTGCCACCTTTTTCAGTATTACTGAGCTCTCTGGCTAAGTACACCACCACACAGAAATGTAAGGGGGTTTATTCCTCTAGAAAAACAACACTGCCTGTCCAGAAGTGCTGGTTTAGGCACCCAGGAGGCCTAGCTGGAATCACTGCCTATGGTAACCAGAAGGGACCACCAGTTCCTCCCTGTCCGTGGCCCAAGCAGCAGCGTAGCACCAGGCACACTGAGGGGCAAGGATGACAAGTTATCCCCAACATTCAAAAGTCTGACTCACAAGCACAAGGCATGTGTGGAAAAATAACATCTAGATTGATCTTCAGTTTATCTCCCCGTGATTTGTCAACATATAATTCCGGATGAACCTAGGGACAAAGCAAAAACAAAGAGTCCTGTTTCACTCAGAAGCAAATCCAAAAGCATCCTTCCCTCACCTGCTCTGGCTCAGGAGATGATTCTCAAGGTGGGGGATTTGAGAGACACCTGAGCTGGGTTCTCCCACACCTGCCAGGACACCAAGTGCCTGCCGACTGCAATACTTCCAAAAAAGATAATAATTCGAGAATCTCAGCAACTAGTGTGGGGCTTGGGGCTCCCGCGTTTGTTCTTTTCTCTGCATTTCCCGCTTGTAGGCGGCGAAGACAGCGAAGAGCGATTTAGAGACGCTCTCCTGCCCCAGACCCCGTTTCAGGACGCGGTGCCAGTGGCTCTCGAGGTAGGGTAACTTCCCGCTACCCCAGCAGGACGGGGGCAAGAGAAAAAAAACAACCCAAGGGAGCTGCGGCGGGGTAAGCTGCTGCGTGGGCAGGCCGGGGGCGGCGGGGTGAAGGGACAGGGCAGGACGCCCCGGGCCACCCCTCCGCCAAGGCCCCCCAGGCAGGAGGCAGCGCCGCGGGGCCGGGAGCAGCAGCCCCTTCCCGCTCCCTCCCTCTCCAGACCGCGGCCGCCACTCACCTCCTTGGTGCGGTAGTACTGCAGCTCCGAGAAAAAAAGCAGCACCATGAGGAGTCCGCTGACAACCGTCACTGCCGGGGAAACGAGAACGGCCGTCAGCCCCGCCGGTCGCGCCCTTCTCGCTTCGCCTCAACCCCGCCTCAGCCCGCCCGAACCGCTGCCGAGCGCCGGCCGGCAAGGTCCGGCCGGCAAGGTCCTCCCGGCAAGGTCCGCCCGGCCGGCCGCAGCCCCACGGTGCAGAACGGGCCCGCCCGCCGGCCCCAGGCCGCCCTCAGACCGCCCGCTCACCCAGCGCGCCCCCGCAGGTCTTGACTCGAAAGTCTTCTAGGGTCTTGGGGAAGGCATCGAACCG
>JANHGL010022741.1:5553-16259 GCA_024611195.1 Ceyx melanurus | reverse complement strand
CTCCCCTGAGCCTCCTTCTCTCCAGGCTCCACCAGCCCAGGTCCCTCAGCTGCTCCTCCCCACACTCCTGCTCCAGATCCTTCCCCAGCTCCATTGCCCTTCTCTGGCCACACTCCAGTCCCTCAATGTCCTTCTAGGAATCTGGGCTCCAAAACTGACCCCAGGATTCAAGGTACATAATGCAAAACCCTTGTTCCCTATACTTCCAACCACCAAGACAGTAGGGCCCTGAAAGACCAATGTGGCCTTTTTCAGCCCTTTTTGGGTCTCTCATCATCCTGTGGCAGTAAACCCTGACCCCAGAACTGAGCTGGGTAGGTGCCCTGCTGCAGTTTTTGCCACCATGGTCTTCTCCAGCCCTGGGATGTGTCGCAAGAGCTTAATTTTGGGTTGTTTTCTTTTTTTTCTTTTTCTCTCCACCAACAGTTGTGAAACCAAGCTGAGGAAACAAAGCAGCTCCTTGTTTCCCCTGAAGGGGAATTTCCCTGGGCAAGCCTTGAGATTTGCTTTTGCTCAATATCCTTTCTAACAAAACGGGGATCCTGGCTTCTCAAAACCCCGAGGTGTGGAGAGGAAGGTGGAAGCTCAACCACCAGCTCCGAAACTCACCCATCAGGTTGAATGAGGAGGGTGAGGCTGAAGGACCCACCTTGTTGAGGCTGCTGCGGTCGCTGATGCTCTTGCTGAGCTGTTGGATTTCAGCAACTTGGTCGGCCAAGCGCTTCTGCTCGTTGAGCTTCTCGGCCAACGTCTCCAGCTCAGTGAGGGCCAGCTGGAGGGACAGCCGGTCTGCATGGCCTTTGGGGGTGTTTTTCAGCATGTCCTGGAGCAGAGGAAAGGATGAGAGACAAAAGTCACCCCGGCAAAGTCAACCCAGTTGGGGATGCTAGGATTGGAAGCACTTTGGGGACCTCTGAAACGAAAACTTGGAAGATGATCCTTGGGAATGATCCCCAAAGCAGCAACCAAGCTGCCAACCCAAAACCATGTCCCTTGCTAAGCCCTTTCCTGCAACACCCAGAATGAAAGAAAAGGATGTGAAGCCAAGTGGGTGCAAGGATCCCTTGCCCTCACCTGCAGGAGTAGGATGAACTGAGGGAACCTCTGGATGGGCTTCACCATCAATCCATAGAGTGTGACCCTGTCGGCGCTGGCCATCTGCCTCTTCTGCAGGGGTGGGGAGAGAAAAAGAATCAAAAATGAGCAGTTTTCACCCAGAATAGTCACCAGCTACACCATCCACCCATGTTTGGGTCCTGCTGACCTTGAGGAATTCGAGGAAGGCAGGTTTGGTGAGACAAGCCTTCTTGATGAGGGACATGGCAGTGGTGAAGTTGTTGACGTAGTCACTGTAGACATCCAGCACCATGGATTTGGAGAACTGTGGAGATCAGGAGAACTGCCATGGTGTGGAGCTCCCCCAGAAAGAATAGAGGGGGTCAACAAACTTAGGGGGTGCTCAAGTATTTGTGGAGGGATGCTGAGGATGCTGATGGCTCCCCAGGCTAAGAAAATCTCCACCACCAGCCCTTCCTCTATCACGGAAAGGGATCCAGGGAGAGGTTTGGCAGAAGTCCCCTGACTTCCTCTCCTACCGAGGCCACAAAGAGGTCCCCGATCTTCTCAGCTGAGTCCCACTCAGCCACACGGGAGGCCAGGGCAATCTGGAACATGGAGTGGCACTGCAGGATCTCCTTCAGTCGGAAAAACACCACCTGGCACTTTCTGGCGCTCAACACCTTTGGCTCCATCTCCATCAGCGGGTTCCTGTAATCCTGTAGGAGATGCTGGGGCATCAGCATCCCCTCCTCCTCCAACACCCACCCCTTTCCCACACAACTCCCCCAAAAAAGGGGTCCCCCACCTGCAGGATGCGTTTCAGGGAGTCCACGTAGCTCCTCTCACTCTGCACGATGGAGCCCAGGATGTGCCGACGGACCACCTGGAACAGTGCTGGGGTTCAGCTGGAGTGTGTGTGTGTCCCCACCCCCAAACCCCAAATCACAGGATTTTGGGTGGAGGGGGGGCCCCCAACATGGGCACAGAGTGCTGCAGAAGTGCTGATGTGGCAGCATTGCTTTCTGCTGACTTGCCCTTTCCCCAGTTGCTCAATCATGGGACCAAGGGGAAGCTGTGTGTCATTGTCACTGTGTGTGTGCCCCCCACCAAACCCCCAGCCTGCCCCACACCGACCTGCTGGGGGCTCAGCCCCTCAGGCATGGGACCCAGCTCCGGCGGTGGGTGCTTCATGTCAGAGACTGTGACCTCTAGGAAACCTGTGTCCTCCTCCTCTGAGTCCCCTGCAGGGAGAAAAAAACAAAACAAACACAAACAAATGCCAAAAAACTCCAAATTTTAGACTTCTGAGGGTCTAAAGAAAAGCCTGTAGCCCCATCAGCTGCTCAGCAGGGGATGTGTTTAGGTTTGGAGCTGCGAGTGGAGATGGAGACCCCAGTGTCCTCCCAGCATCATGCGTCACTGTCACCATATACCAGCGTGAGTCAGGGATTGAAACAGCTCTCCACAGGAAGGAGAAAAAGAGGGTCCCTGTCCCCCCCAAAGCCACCCTGGGCTGGGAGGAAAACCTTCTCCTAGTCGTAGTTCCAAGGGTGAGCACAAGCCAGGAACCAAAACCAAAACCAAAAAGAAGCCAAAAGAAGCAGGCAGAAGAAAACGGGGAAGGCGAGAGGCGGGCGCCCGCCAGCCGGGTGTGACGACCCCTTACCCGAGGCTGAAGCAGCCGAGGAGGAGGAGTGGGAGCGAATCAAGGCAGAGGAGTGAGAGAGAATCAAGGCAGAGGAGTGGGAGCGAGCCAAGACGGCGTCGCAACGCTGGGATGGCCGCTTCTTCCACATGGCCCCGGCCACCCAGCACCATCACCAGCGCCTATAAATAGCCGGTAACGGGGGAGGACCAGCCGAGGCTGGAGGGGAGGGAGCTGGCAGCAGGGTGACCTTTTTCCTTCCCTAATTTTGGCACGGAGGATCACCACCCTCAGCTGGCAGCTTCGCAACCTCCTCCTCTCCATCTCCACGCCCTGAGGATGGGATGCTCTGCGGCACCCCGGGGATGGCCACCAGCGCCCCAAGGAACACCCCCTCGCAAAAAAAACCAAAAGCATTTAAGCCACCACTCCAAGGAGGTTAAGCCACACTGGGGACATGCAGCGAGGCTGGGACACACACGCTGGATCCCCTGGAGAGCCCCGGCCGAGCCCAGAGGCCACCCATTGGGATCCTACCTCCCCCATGATGCTCCAGGGAGACCCTTGAGCTCTGGCGGGAAGGCAGATGCTTTTCTGCCTCCACCGCCCTCCTCCTCCGCTCCCCATCCCCTATGTGACAGTGGCAGCATTAGGAAAGCATCCCCCTCCCACCTCCAAAAAAAAAGAAGTATTAAAAATCAGTATGTTAGAGTAGATCTTTGCTCTGGATCATCCATGGGTGCTGGTGTGGTGACGTCACTGTCCTGCTCCCCAGTGGAGATGGGTGCTGGGAGCAAGGATTGCTGAATGAACCAAATTTGCATGGGGATGAGAAATGTTGGGGGGGGGAATAAATCAAATAAGATCTTAAAATGCAGAAAAGTCAGCAAAAGGAAAAGCTGAAAGCCAGAAGGATTCATAATGTGTTTGGTTTTCTTTTTCAATACCCTCAAAAATGCATTTTCTTGGCTCTCAAAAGATCAATGTGGGGGTTTCCCCGCTTACCTGGCGCTTCTTTCCGATGCAGGAATGTCACCTTCCTCATCACTGCAATCTTGGTCTTCTCCAAACCATCCTTAGTGCCACTTTTGGCTGCTTTCATTAGCTGGGTCATCTGGGTAGGGGGACAAGAGGGACCGTGAAGCTCGAGGCAGCACTGGGATCCCATTCTGGGTCCAGCTCCAGCGGTTCCATCCCCTTGGAGACATCCTCTCTGAACATCACCCCCCATCTTTTGGTGGGGATACAGCAGTGTCACTCCCCTGGGGGCATCTCCAACCATCATCCCCAGTTTTGGGTCCAGATACAGCTGTGCCACCCCCCTTGGAGACATCTCAGAGCATCATCTCCCATTTTCAATCCAGATCCAGCAGAGTCATCCCTTTGGGACCATCCCCTTCGAGCATCATCCTCCATTTGAGGTCTGGATGCAGCAGTACCATGCTCAGATGGGTGGTGCTGATCAGGGTGCTCAGGGTGCTCTGACCATCATCCCCATTTTCCCACGCAGCCCGATGGGGAGGAAGAGGAGGCAGGTGGCTGAGGAAGGGTGATGCTCCAGCATCTCTCCTCGCTCTGTGGCCATGGATGAGCAGGTGCAGGGCAAAGCAGGAGCAGGCAGCAAAAGCAGAGAGGAGGGAGGGCAGGGAGACATGAGCGTATCCGTCCCCTCCTCAGAGCAGAGGTTTTGTGTGTGAGAGCATAAAGGGTTGGGGGGAGTGTTGACCTTTTGCACCTCAAATCACAGAGTTTGGAGCCCAAGCTGACATCAGCATCACCTTCCCAGCCCGAACTTGGTCATGAAATACCAGCCTCAATGGTTTGGAGCTGAGAAAGGCTTTGAGATAAGTTTCTACACCTCCCAAGAATCTCCTTCCCCACCTGATTTCCACCCCGGCTCAGGGGGGAGAAAAAAACCTCCTCAGATCCATCTATCCCACAGGCAACCTCGCTTCATCCAAATGCCCCTTAAGAAAAACAAAACAAAACAACAAACACCCAAAAAACAAATGGTTTGGGCAGCTGGAGGGTGGGGAGCTGCAAGACAGATGGACATGAAAAGCAGCTTTATGGTGCTTAACTCTATTTTAAATTATTTTTTTAATTCCTCTTCTGGGGGATAAAAATGAGGTGAGTTCAGCCTGGATAAAGTTTGGGAGGGATGGTTTCTTTTCCCCCCTCTGGGAAATTTAGGGGACAAGGGACAGAGGAGGGACAGTACCTTCCAATCGTACTTCTGCTTCAGCTCCTGCATGTCTCTCCCCCCAACTCTTAAAGCCAGGATGTCCCTCTTAGTCCTGGCGTATCTCTCCTTTAGTCTATTCAGGTCTGGAGAAAGCTGAGCCCAAAGCAAACCAGGCGGGAGGAGAAAGCAGAGGAGGCGAGAGAAGGCAGAGAAGAGATCCAGGTAAGCAGCCAAAAAAAAAAAAAACCACCCCACTCAAAAATCCCAAAACAAAACCAAAAAAAGAGGAGTGATCATCCCAAAGCAGCAGGATCCAGGCAGCACCTTCCCCCAACCTTGGCTTTGCTCGAGCAGGAAAGGGAACAAGCGCAGGGAGAGGCAGCAGCCGGGCTCCAGCAATGCCAAAATGCAAAAGGAAAGGGGAAAAAGAAACATTAAAAAAAGGGGAAGGAAGAAAGAAAAAAAATACGAAAAATGAATACATAAAAAGAAAGAAATGAAACCCCCAAAGTTTCGGGTTGACCCCAGGGGAAAGCAGCATCCTCTGCTTCTCCATCTGCGGGGAGCAGCTGGGCTTGATGCTCCGGTGCCTTTGTATCAGCAAACTCAGGGAAATAAAAAAAAATAATAAAAAGGAAAAATAATAATTAAAACCATAAATTCCAGCATTACCTTGGGCTGGAAGGATGCCCGCAGCTTGGCTGGCTCAGCCTCTGGCTTGTTTTCCTCCCCAGAATCCTCATAGCTCTCGAACTCGCTGGAGCTCCAGTCCAGGTCATCGCCGGGCTGTGGGGCCCCCCCACACTGCACCTCCTCGTAGGTCACTCCACGCTCCATCCCCGAGCCTGGCAAACAAAAGCAGCTCCTGTGCCTTCCAGAAAGGCAATTTCACATCCTTGGGGACCTGCAGGAGATGTCCCAAATCCTCAGGGTCTTAGAATCACTGAATTGTTTGGGTTGGAAGAGATGTCAGGGCAACACTAACCCATGTCCTGTCAGGAGCTGTCAGAGCCAGAAGGTCTCCCCTGAGCCTCCTTCTCTCCAGGATCAACAAGCCCAGGTCCCTCAGCTGCTCCTCACCACTCCTGCTCCAGACCCTTCCCCAGCTCTATTGCCCTTCTCTGGCCACACTCCAGCCCCTCAATGTTCTTCTGGGAGTGAGGTGCCCAAAACTGACCCCAGGATTTAAGTGGTGGCCTCCCCAGTGCAGAGCGACAATCCTTGCCCTGGTCCTGCTGGCCACACCAGTGCTGACACACCCAGGGTGGCCTCCTTGTCCCCCTGAGCACTCTCTGGCTCATCTCCAGCTGCCTGGTGGTCAACCCCCCCAGGTCCTTTCTTGACAGGCACTTTCCAGCTGCTCTGCCCCAACCTGGAGCTGCAGGAGACAGGACCTGGCCCTTGGCCTGGTTGATCCTCAACCCACTGGCCTCAGCCCATCAATCCAGACTGGCCAGACCCCACTGTGGAGCCTCCCACCCTCCAGCAAATCAACATTCCCACCCAATTTGGTGTTATCTAAGGAGAGCCTGAGGGTGCCTCAATCCTCTCATCCAGACCATTGACAATCACATTAAAGAGAACTGGCCCTAGTACTGAGCCCTGGGGAACAGAGAGTCTTGCAGCCCCTCTGGGACCACATCTGCCTTCATCCCTCCCAAATCCCATCAGTTTCTCTGAGATTATCCCTGGCCCTTGGGAAAGTGTGCAGGGGGAAGGTCTGTCCCCTACCGTCCTGCTCAGCATCGAAGGATTCACAGGGGACTTCATCATAGATCACATCGTCCTCCACTGGTGGGAACTGGAAGCACTCGTCTTTGGGGGGAACAAAATAAAAACAAACCCCAGGGATTCAAGTCAGCATCTGAGGATCAAGCCAGGATGGAGAAATAATTCCCAAGCCTCAGCAGGGTTGGTTTTGTTTTTTTTTTCCACAGTATTTTAACCCACCATGGCAGATGCTTTCCCTCTTCCATGTCTGGACACTGACGGGGGGGGCTCCCCCAGCCTCCCCATTGCTCACTCCCACTGGCAACCTGCAGGAAAAGGGATCAGGGAGGCAGTGGAGGAATGTCCCACCACCCAGTTAACCCTAGAGCCACCCAGAGTACCCAAAGCCCACATAGATACCCCAGGCTACAGAGGCACCTCAAGACTCTTGGGTTTTCCTGTTTGCAAAGCTCCTTTGAGAGAGGGAGAAGCTGGGGAGAAGCTGGGGAGAAGCTGGGGAGAAGCTGGGGAGAAGCTGGGGAGAAGCTGGGGAGAAGCTGGGGAGACTGAGGCATAGCACAAAGCTGCAACATGTTGAATAGGGTGGATAAAATCCAAAGCTGTGCTGAAGGGACTCAACCCTCCCCCCAGTCACCCCCCAGACCTCACTTACCCTTCCTGGGTCTCCAGCACCAGCCCGTCTGTGGAGAGGAAAAGGAAAGAGAAATGGTGTTGACACCCAAGCTTGAAGTGGGGCCACCCTGGGTATCCAAAGGGGACACAGTGGGGACATCAGAGACACTGGGGACCCCCTAGCCTGTGTTCCTCACCACCACCAGAGCTGGCAGCACGTCGCCTGCGAGGGGGTGCCTGGAGGATGGCTTCACCACTTGGCTCAGCCACTGAATCCTCTTCCTCCTCCTCTTCCTCGCTATCCTCAAAGTCAAAGGCTTCACCGAGGTCTTCCACCCCGTGGGACAGGGGGCTGGGGGTCTCTGGGGAGAGGTGGTCACCTGTGAGGAGAAACCCTGTCACTTGGTGAGTCCCCTGCGGTGCTGCTGTAGCCCAGGAAGGATGAGGGGATGGAGAGGACAGAAGCAGCATCACCCCCCAAAAACACAACAGCCCTTTGTGTTTTCGCAACCCCAAGAGGCTCCTATGGGGATGTGTAGGAATCCCCCAGGTGATGACCCCCCCAACTTTCTGCCCAAGGTTGGGTGTTCCCCTCCCAGAAATACCCCAGCCCCCAGCTCCAGTGGGTTGACAGTACCTACTGCGGGGTTGGGGGGCAGCTCGGACGAAGCCATGGCACAGGGGGGTCAGATGCTCCACCTGGGCCCTTCCCTGAGGTTTTCCTGCAGGAGAGAAGGAGAAACGGGTTGAGGTTGGAGATCAGCCCCTCCTCTCCAGATCTGTCCCCAGGAAAGGAGGCAACAACAGCAACGCTCAGGAGTGACGGATCCAGCTCCAGCTGCTGCAAAGCCTTGTGAGGAAGCAGAAAAGCTGCTCCAAGGTCCCAGTTTGCAGGGCAAATCCAGCTCACACGTGGTAAATCCACCCCCTGAACAGCAAATTTATCCCATGCATGGCAAATTTCTCCTGTGCACAGCAACCCCAGCTCTGAGCACCAAGCCTGAAGGTCTCAGAGGGTGGGAAGTGCCGAGCATCCTCCTCAGGATCGATGGCCCATCCGCTCTGGTAACCAGATATGCCCAGCAAGATGCCCTGAAAGGTCACCAAGAGGAAGAGGAAGGACAGAGCGGAGACCCCCACGCCCAAGGGATGATGCAGCAGAAAGAAACAACACACAAGAGGCTGCCAAGAGCAAAAAGGGGCCAAACTCGACTAATTTGGTCCCACTGAAACCAGCAACTGGTGGATGACGGGTGGCACCAAAAAGCTGTGACCACTCCCCCAACACACACACACACAAACCATTTCTCTGCCTGGATCCTCATTTTCCCTGGGAGGAGGATTTAGGGGATGCCACCGACCCTGGACAATCCTCAACTAAAAGGATCTATTTCTTCTTTCCATGCCAAAAACCCCTCAGAGCTGCAGCGCAGCGTGGTTGAAATTGCCCCGCGTGGGTTTGCAGCGAGCTGTGCAGCTCCAGCACCACATATAGATATTTCTATAGGTCTAGAGCACAGCAGGAGAGAGCTGAGGTGTGGGATCACCGGATTTTATCCTAAATTTGCCTTTACCCCTGGAAAAGGAGCAGTAAACCCCTTGGCAATCGCAGCATGGGGCTGGCACCGCAACCCCGACCTCACCTCGCTGCAAAGATCCTCCCAAAGCTTTGAGTTAAAACCCACCCCAGCCTTTCCCAGCTATCAAAAAAATAACATAAACATTAATAAAGAAATTAACCTCTTTTTCCCCTCCGTGACCTGTGTTACAGACATCTTCTCCCAGACAATGAGCCCTTTGCCTCCAAAAACACATTAATAGGGTTTTCTTTGAGAAGAGGAGTCGAGGGCACTTATTTTTTCTCCTCCTTGAACTCTCTTCCCAGCCCTGGAACCAGCACTAGGTTGGCAGCCAAGGCTGCTCTCTTATGACACTTCCCATTAGCACAGTCACAGGCAATTCCCTCCGCACCCCCTTTTTCACCAGCTCCAGGTTTGATCCCTATGGATGCGATGCCAAATCCACCATCATAATAATAAAAAAATAATAATAAATCCAGGTCCATCAGGAGATGTGAGGACCCCAGGGAAGCAAACAAACCAACCAACCATATTTCTGAGGTGATGCTTCCAAGAAAAGAAGAAACCAAAACAACGAAACAAATCCAAAGTGACAAGAAAATAACACCTGGGTAAAATAAACCCAGCAAAGAGATGACGATGGTTTGAGCCAGAAAACCAGTTTGCTCCCTGGTTTGCTTCCCTCTTCCAGTAAGCTGCTAGGTTGTGCATTCAGAGAGGGGAGCGGGAGGAGATGCCCAGCTCAGGCACTGATTTTATCCTGGAGCAGGGCGGGAGAAGGTCACTTTCCATTTTGACAGTTGACATAAGCTCCCATCAGCCCGATTTGTCCCGGGGCTGGTTATTTTTCCCAGCTGTGAACGCGCCTGTCGCCGAGGAGAATGACAAAACAACCCACCCAAACCTTTAGAATTCAAAAAACCCATCAAAACTCAAGTTCTTTTGCATCATTTTTCCATCACAAAGCTGCTACCAGGGGTAGGAGAGTCCTGGAAGCAAAACGCATCCCATGGGATTGGGGTGGGAGGAAACTGATGGGGCTCTGCTGCCCTACCAGGGTGGTGCCCCCAAGAAAAAAAAGGAATGTGGAATAATCCAAGAAGGCCGTGGAGATGCAGAATAATCCAAGGAAGACATCGGGATATGATATTATCCATGGAAAAATGGATTTCAAGCCCACGGGAACTGCTGGAAGCTCAGCTTGAAGCAGCATCCCCGGGGTTCAGTCCCAGCTCCCTCTCGTCTTGGGTAGGGAGGGAAAAATAACTGGAGCTGACTGAAAGTGGAGGCAGAAGAGCAGGGCCATCTGCTGAGCCCTGCCCACCCCTTTGCCCAGTGAGCTGGCACCGATTTGGGCTTATTTTGTTTATTTTTAGCCTCCCCGCCGGAGCGACAGGTCCCAGCTGGCGGGGCCAGCTGCCAACCCCCGGGGGACTGGTCCCCAGTTAAAGCATCCTCTGCCTCATCCCACCCACCCACAATTACAGAGATAGATCTTTTTTTCTTCAATATAGGGGTTGGATAAATAAAACACATACTATCAGAGCAGGGATTTACAGCAGGAATCCCTCTGCCTGTTCACTGCACCCTCTTCACATTAATCCCTCCTTATAAATAACCCCGGGACTATTTATAAGGGGGTTGGGGGAGGGAGGGGGTTGGAAATAAGAATTAAGAAGAGTTTCCTCTCACTTATTCACTCCTCCATCCCAACTGTGGTTTCAGGGCTTATTGCAGCACCTGGATGATTTTCCACCAGCACCTTGGCCAAAAAAAAAAAACCTAAATAAATCAAATTCATTATTTCCAGTGCATGGGATGCTGGGGAGAGCAGGTGCAGTCCCTAGAGCAAAGCAGAGATGTTTTCTCCATCAAATCCCAGGCTTCTAAATTA